>BPLQ01000559.1:0-189538 GCA_021605075.1 Caerostris darwini | reverse complement strand
TTCCTTCTGAAAATATTATTCTTACATACATAAATTGGTACTACAAAAAAAACCAGTGACTCACAAATACTTTACTTAAAAAAAACAAAAAAAAAAAAAAACAGGACAGATATCAACAATGTAAATTACCATGACGGATGATATAAATATCTAAAATTATATAAATATACAATGAGGTTTTTACTTTGGAAAAGGTAGACGATTCTGCAACTTGCTGAATTGTTAGGAACTGAAGTGACTCAATACTGTAAAATGTTTTTTAAAAATGTTCTATTTTAAAAAGATTACTGTTCTATTCTATTAATATTCTATGATAAAGATTCCTTCTGAAAATATTATTCTTAAAAACATAAAATGATACTACAAAAAAAAAAAAAGTGACTCACAAATACTTTACTTAAAAAGAAGGAAAAAAAAAAGCATGACACATACCAATAATGAAAATTAAAATGATATAAATATCTAAAGTTACATAAATATACAATGATGTTCTTACTTTGGGAATGGCAGACGATTCTGCAACTTGTTGAATTGTTGGGAAATGAAATGACTCAGTACGGTAATACGTTTTTAAAAATGTTCTATTTTTAAAAGATTATGTTTCTATTCTTTTAATGTTCTATGACAAAGATTCCTTCAGAAAATATTATTCTTAAATACATCAAATGATACTACAAAATAAAAAAGAATCAGTGACTCACAAATACTTTACTTAAAAAGAAGAAAAAAAAACATGACACATACCAATAATGTAAATTAAAATGATATAAATATCTAAAGTTACATAAATATACAATGATGTTCTTACTTTGGGAATGGCAGACGATTCTGCAACTTGTTGAGTTGTTAGGAAATGAAATGACTCAGTACGGTAATACGTTTTTAAAAATGTTCTATTTTAAAAAAGATTAGTGTTCTATTCTTTTAATGTTCTATGACAAAGATTCCTTCTGAAAATATTATTCTTAAAAACATAAAATGATACTACAAAATAAAAAAGAATCAGTGACTCACAAATACTTTACTTAAAAAAGAAAAAAAAAAAGCATGACACATACCAATAATGAAAATTAAAATGATATAAATATCTAAAGTTACATAAATATACAATGATGTTCTTTCTTTGGGAATGGCAGACGATTCTGCAACTTGTTGAGTTGTTAGGAAATGAAATGACTCAGTACGGTAATACGTTTTTAAAAATGTTCTATTTTAAAAAGATTAGTGTTCTATTCTTTTAATGTTCTATGACAAAGATTCCTTCTGAAAATATTATTCTTAAAAACATAAATGATACTACAAAATAAAAAAAAGAATCAGTGACTCACAAATACTTTACTTAAAAAGAAGAAAAAAAAAAAAAGCATGACACATACCAATAATGAAAATTAAAATGATATAAATATCTAAAGTTACATAAATATACAATGATGTTCTTTCTTTGGGAATGGCAGACGATTCTGCAACTTGTTGAATTGTTGGGAAATGAAATGACTCAGTACGGTAATACGTTTTTAAAAATGTTCTATTTTAAAAAGATTAGTGTTCTATTCTTTTAATGTTCTATGACAAAGATTCCTTCTGAAAATATTATTCTTAAAAACATAAAATGATACTACAAAATAAAAAAGAATCAGTGACTCACAAATACTTTACTTAAAAAGAAGAAAAAAAAAAAAAAAAAGCATGACACATACCAATAATGAAAATTAGAATGATATAAATATCTAAAGTTACATAAATATACAATGATGTTCTTTCTTTGGGAATGGCAGACGATTCTGCAACTTGTTGAATTGTTGGGAAATGAAATGACTCAGTACGGTAATACGTTTTTTAAAAATGTTCTATTTTAAAAAGATTAGTGTTCTATTCTTTTAATGTTCTATGACAAAGATTCCTTCTGAAAATATTATTCTTAAAAACATAAAATGATACTACAAAATAAAAAAGAATCAGTGACTCACAAATACTTTACTTAAAAAAGAAGAAAAAAAAAAAAAAGCATGACACATACCAATAATGAAAATTAAATGATATAAATATCTAAAGTTACATAAATATACAATGATGTTCTTTCTTTGGGAATGGCAGACGATTCTGCAACTTGTTGAATTGTTGGGAAATGAAATGACTCAGTACGGTAATACGTTTTTAAAAATGTTCTATTTTAAAAAGATTAGTGTTCTATTCTTTTTAATGTTCTATGACAAAGATTCCTTCTGAAAATATTATTCTTAAAAACATAAAATGATACTACAAAAAAAAAAAAGAATCAGTGACTCACAAATACTTTACTTAAAAAGAAGAAAAAAAAAAAAAAAGCATGACACATACCAATAATGAAAATTAAAATGATATAAATATCTAAAGTTACATAAATATACAATGATGTTCTTACTTTGGGAATGGCAGACGATTCTGCAACTTGTTGAATTGTTGGGAAATGAAATGACTCAGTACGGTAATACGTTTTTTAAAAATGTTCTATTTTAAAAAGATTAGTGTTCTATTCTTTTAATGTTCTATGACAAAGATTCCTTCTGAAAATATTATTCTTAAAAACATAAAATGATACTACAAAATAAAAAAGAATCAGTGACTCACAAATACTTTACTTAAAAAGAAGAAAAAAAAAAAAGCATGACACATACCAATAATGAAAATTAAAATGATATAAATATCTAAAGTTACATAAATATACAATGATGTTCTTACTTTGGGAATGGCAGACGATTCTGCAACTTGTTGAATTGTTGGGAAATGAAATGACTCCAGTACGGTAATACGTTTTTAAAAATGTTCTATTTTAAAAGATTAGTGTTCTATTCTTTTAATGTTCTATGACAAAGATTCCTTCTGAAAATATTATTCTTAAAAACATAAAATGATACTACAAAATAAAAAAGAATCAGTGACTCACAAATACTTTACTTAAAAAGAAGAAAAAAAAAAAAAAAGCATGACACATACCAATAATGAAAATTAAAATGATATAAATATCTAAAGTTACATAAATATACAATGATGTTCTTACTTTGGGAATGGCAGACGATTCTGCAACTTGTTGAATTGTTGGGAAATGAAATGACTCAGTACGGTAATACGTTTTTAAAAATGTTCTATTTTAAAAGATTAGTGTTCTATTCTTTTAATGTTCTATGACAAAGATTCCTTCTGAAAATATTATTCTTAAAAACATAAAATGATACTACAAAATAAAAAAGAATCAGTGACTCACAAATACTTTACTTAAAAAGAAGAAAAAAAAAAAAAAAAGTATGACACATACCAATAATGAAAATTAAAATGATATAAATATCTAAAGTTACATAAATATACAATGATGTTCTTTCTTTGGGAATGGCAGACGATTCTGCAACTTGTTGAATTGTTAGGAAATGAAATGACTCAGTACGGTAATACGTTTTTTAAAAATGTTCTATTTTAAAAAAGATTAGTGTTCTATTCTTTTAATGTTCTATGACAAAGATTCCTTCTGAAAATATTATTCTTAAAAACATAAAATGATACTACAAAATAAAAAAGAATCAGTGACTCACAAATACTTTACTTAAAAAGAAGAAAAAAAAAAGCATGACACATACCAATAATGAAAATTAAAATGATATAAATATCTAAAGTTACATAAATATACAATGATGTTCTTTCTTTGGGAATGGCAGACGATTCTGCAACTTGTTGAATTGTTGGGAAATGAAATGACTCAGTACGGTAATACGTTTTTTAAAAAAATGTTCTATTTTAAAAAGATTAGTGTTCTATTCTTTTAATGTTCTATGACAAAGATTCCTTCTGAAAATATTATTCTTAAAAACATAAAATGATACTACAAAATAAAAAAGAATCAGTGACTCACAAATACTTTACTTAAAAAGAAGAAAAAAAAAAAAAAAGCATGACACATACCAATAATGAAAATTAGAATGATATAAATATCTAAAGTTACATAAATATACAATGATGTTCTTTCTTTGGGAATGGCAGACGATTCTGCAACTTGTTGAATTGTTGGGAAATGAAATGACTCAGTACGGTAATACGTTTTTTAAAAATGTTCTATTTTAAAAAGATTAGTGTTCTATTCTTTTAATGTTCTATGACAAAGATTCCTTCTGAAAATATTATTCTTAAAAACATAAAATGATACTACAAAATAAAAAAGAATCAGTGACTCACAAATACTTTACTTAAAAATAAAAAAAAAAAAAAAAAGCATGACACATACCAATAATGAAAATTAAAATGATATAAATATCTAAAATTATATAAATATACAATGATGTTTTTACTTTGGGAATGGCAGACGATTCTGCAACTTGTTGAATTGTTGGGAAATGAAATGACTCAGTACTGTAAACGTTTTTTAAAAATGTTCTATTTTAAAAAGATTAGTGTTCTATTCTTTTAATATTCTATGATAAAGATTCCTTCTGAAAATATTATTCTTAAAAACATAAAATGATACTACAAAATAAAAAAGAATCAGTGACTCACAAATACTTTACTTAAAAAGAAGAAAAAAAAAAAAAGCATGACACATACCAATTATGAAAATTAAAATGATATAAATATCTAAAGTTACATAAATATACAATGATGTTCTTACTTTGGGAATGGCAGACGATTCTGCAACTTGTTGAATTGTTGGGAAATGAAATGACTCAGTACGGTAATACGTTTTTTAAAAATGTTCTATTTTAAAAAGATTAGTGTTCTATTCTTTTAATGTTCTATGACAAAGATTCCTTCTGAAAATATTATTCTTAAATACATAAAATGATGCCACAAAAAAATCAGTGAATCACAAAAAAAATTTTACTTAAAAGGAAAAAATAAATAAATAAATAAAATAAAAAATAAATGCATTTTTTAAAAATGTTCTATTTTAAAAAGATTAATGTTCTATTTTGTGTTATTATATCAGAAATTATTTTTTTGATATTCAAATATTTAGTTATATTTGTATACTTTTTTTTTAGCATCACAGACTTCAGTGATTATATGTTTTTTATATAGGGCACAATCATAAATGTTGAAATCATAGGAAATCAATCATTCAATCTTGAATCCAATCAAATGTGACTATTTTGATTCAAATTCACTAATTTGAATCAAGTGAAATTACATTTCATATTGAGTTCACTATTACCGATAATTTATATGGGATTATTTTTAAACTATGAAGTATGATAATTTATACACAATAGGAACAATCTAGCAGTATCCTGTCGTAGTAGATCTAGTTTTTTTAAATATATTGATAAGGATAATTACAGATTTAATATATTAATAAGAATTGCAAGGTATTTTCAAAGATATACAGAATCTATTACGAGAAAAATTTATCTGTTATGGAGAGCAGGAAGGCCCTGTCCGATAGTGAGTTGGGTTTCTTAACTACAGGATTCAGGTTCAAAACCTAATCAAAAACTACAAAGATATTTTTTCTAACTTAAGTTATTTTTTATGATCAAGGAAATGGTTGAAAAAAATTCATAGACCAAAATATCCTTAATTTGCGTTCGAGGAAATGGGGAAGTATGTGAAGATCTTACAAATACCGTCACCAAGGGGGTACGTTCAAAATTATAGAGGCAAAAAGTGAGTGAGTCAGCTCAGCCTGGTCTTTCGTGGGTAACATTAAATTTGCTACATATTTTCCATTCTAGATTTAAGTTAAATTCAACATTTGAAAATAATACCGATTTGCTTTCTTCCTTTGGTGATCACAGATACAATTAACTGTTAATTTAATTTTGTTGTTGTTGTATTCCCTGGAGAGTACAAGAAAATCACATATCGTGGTGCTCCCGAATAATATTGGCTATGTTGATTGCCACCTTGGAGTATAAATCCTCTTCGGAGGAATAGTCCAAATAGTGTATGGTGGCTGCAACAATTGGGTAATCAAAGACATGCTGAGGAGTAAGCTCAACATCAGGGCAGTTGCCAAAATTTTGTTATTTCTTAACACCCTCTGCAGAAATTTTCATATTTTTGTGGGGCTTCATCCTTCCTTAATCTAGTCAGAGTAGTAGCTGTTTTTCTGTCGACATTTAGTTCTGTAGTTAATATAACGCATGCGTTTTTAATGGTTGGAAATTCTAGATTCAAGAGATTATTAATAATTACAAATAATGAAACATTAATTTTCTCATTAAAATCTTTCCATCAACCTCTAGAATCGATGGATTCATGGCTAAGAAAAGCTGATTTGTGGTTATCCTAGATATAGTTAATTTACTACATGTATTTATTGTAGAAAATTATAGATTTTATTAGTAATTATTATTAAATAAAGATAATGAAATAGATTCATTTTTTCATCAAAGTCTTTCCATGAATCCTCAGTATTCTGTAAACTTCTGGTTAAGAAAATCTGTCCTAAAATAAAAAATAAAAAAAAAACTATGTATTTGTAATTATGTTTAAAATGGAAATATGTGTAAATTTTTATACCATTGAATAAATTTAATAATTGACAAAAACTGAAAGAAGATAAAAGTAAATTACTTATTTTTCATGTATCAAATAAATATTGATTTGCTTTCTGGCTAAAAGTTTTAAAACATTAAGGTTATTTCCTAAAATTAATTTCGTCGTTTTAGCAGAAGAAAATTATTTGTGAGCTTAGATGTGAGCATTTCTTAATCATTAATCATAATAATTAATTAATGTATCAGTTTTAATAATAATCAATTAATATATTATAATTATAATTATTTTTTATTTGATTTATTTAAGCATATTAAATTATAAATTAGTTTAAAAAATAACTACATTGTTCCTAATCTGTAAATTTATGTTGCACGAAAAGATAAAAAATAATTATTTTGTTTATTATTTAATTGAATTTTAAATCTGCTTTCATTACATGTTTTTTTTTTTCTCTTATTTGTTCTATTTCCTAAGATATTACTTACGTTCAGTATACTTTATATTTCATTAAAAACTGCAGGAAAAATGCCTATATCATAACAAAAGCAATTAAATAGCTCTTAGTCCTCTTTCTATAAATAAAACAATAATAGAAAAATAAAACAAAAAACAAGAAAAGAGAAAGAAAATCGTTTATATCAATAATTTAAACAATTAGAACCAGGACACATTTTTATGAAATTATTCTCATCTTGCCCTAAAAATGTCTTTTTCATAAATACTCATCATCAAGTTATGTAACTGGAGCTGCCTTATGAGGAAGCTAAAACAGTGAAATCTTCAAGGCAGTTCATGAATATTTTTCTTTAAATAAATAAATAAGAAAATATTTTGTATGAAACGTTCACCAGTTTTTCAAAATGTTTTATTATTTAATTAATATTCAAAAAGTAAGACTTTTTTTAACGTTCTTAAGACTATTTATGAATCGGTATTAACAAATTAGGGGCCTGATGGCCGAGTGACTAGTACTCAGGCCCTCGGTGCCACAGCCTTCGGGTTCAAGTTCCGGCGGTGCCATGGATGTTTGTAGTGCTTCGGAATCCACTTTAAAAGTTGGTCCCGGTCTAATATGACTGTAGAGCGTTGGACATTGTGCTGACAATCTACTTTGTAAAAAAAGGAAACATCTGCCATCTTGAAGTCTGCCAGTAGACTTTGGTTCTGCCTTGGCCCCCCTCCCATGGGGCTGAAGAAAAAGAACAAATTATAATTAAATTTCATAGTTCAATTATGAAAAATAAATTTTCTTTTACCAGTCATAGATAAGAAATATGCAAATAAATATGGAGGAAACAAATTGGCAAGAACAAAATTAATTTACTTTTTAATTGTAAATTTAATTACCCAAATCTTATTTTTAATTATTTTAACTTTGTCTTTAATTTCATTAATCCTCAGTGGCGCAACAGCCCTATGGTGGGCCAAGGACGTCTACCTCCTGGCGGATTTAGAGGTAGGAGATGTTTTCTTTTTAAAGCATAGGTTTGCCATTTCTACAGTCTTATTAGACTGAGACCTACTGTTTAAAGTGGATTCCGAACCCCTACAAATATCCATGGAACAGCCGGGATCGAACCCGAAACCTATGGCTTCGAGCTCCAGAGCGTTAATCACTTGACCATCAGGCCCTTCTTCAATGTCAACTATTAATAGAAAAGAATGGTTCGGTTTCAGAAAAAGAATGGTTTGGTTTGATCGATTTACGATCATCTTGCGCACACTTTAGGCTAAACAGACCGGGACCTACAGTTTAAAGTGGATTTCGAACCACTAACAAACATCCATGCTACCTCCAGGATTCGAACCTGGAGCCTGTGGTACCAAAGGTCAGAGCGCAAGCCAATTCGCCATCAGGCCGCTATAGAAAAAGAATGAATTTGAGAATTAGCAGTAGCAGCATTAAAACGCAGACTTTTCACACAACATTGAAAACAAATACGATATCCCATCTATAATACGTACTATGCATAACTATAAAATTTTGGTACTTTTAAATTTGCCCAATAAAACAAATTTCCCAGTTTCACAATAACAGATTCGCATAATAACTAGGATGATTGTAAATAAAATAGTCATATGTAAGCCTAAGTCATATGTGCAAATATCATTTTCGTTTCAAATGAGTAGGAGTAAATCCCTCCGGGAATACTTTGTATTATAGAATAATCTTCTTATCATGTGTTTGCATCACAAAATTCCAGAAGAACATCGTGTGATGTATTTTAATGGCAAAAATTAAAACTATCTAGGTATTACACCTACGTATATCATTCCATACCAACTTTTTTTTTTTTATTTAGGTCACTAACGAACAGAAAGCTAATGTAAGAATTAAGTTTTCTTCTGTTTGTGTGTCAATTTTTTGTTATTGGATTATACGTTACAAATTTTTTAGAATTTTATGGTACATAAGACACAGCGTACAATCCGTGGGTATTTTTTTCTGATGTTTTATAAATTCAGTTCTATAAAATCACAACCTAAAAATTCGTTTTGACCAGGGAAGGGGGGTAGAGAGGGAAGAAGGGCAGAATTTTGTTTAAAGTAAAATAAAAACAATTTTTAAGTTTAATAATTGAAGCCGTTTTCTTTGAAAGAGGTGTAAGTCCATATTAAGTATACTATATGGAGCTATTTAAGGGTTTGTATTTGAATGGTTTGAAAAATATTGGTATAAGTTAATAAGCTCATTTTATGTTTTTTAAATATTAAAATGATTTAAGTTTATAATTTTATTGTTTTTAAAGTATTAATTAAAAGAAATTTATACTTTTGATGACCTCAAATGGACTGACACCACTTTCAAAGTCAACAAAATGTGAAAATCATACATTTATGCAATATTGAATATGATATTTCAATGTCCTCAAACCAATTTTTCTACGAAATTTTTACTAAATATGTCAAAAAATAAATAAATAAAAATAAAAAGTCTTTATTTCAATATTTCTTCAGGTGATGCCATTTTAATTACTTGATTACAACTTTATATTAATTTGTGTCATTTTGAATTTTTATCATTGTGAGAAATTTTTTTTGAAAATAGTCATGATGGAGGAATATAAGGCAATAGATCCATCATATTATTGAATTTTTCTAATGTGATGCACATGGCGAGGTGATATAAAAGTGTAGTATTATATTTTCAAATTTTCGTGGTCTTCCTCGTTTGGGGATAAATCAAATTTTTTAAACTCCACATTTTCATCAAATGAAGTTTTATACAGCACACACTACTAAGCGAACAAACAGAACACACTACTAATAACATTTTCAACTCTAGATATATAGCCTCCTCTGAAGATAGTTCAGAAGCAAACAACAAAATCCCAGTGAAAGAACGAGAATTTTTATGTCATTAACAGTGTTGCCACACGTATAAAAATAAAGTAGTCTAATTTTTTAACTAAATATTATGTCTTTGCAGAAAATAGGCTTACACCACTTTCAAAGTAACTATAATAGTAATTTCATTAACTATGTAAATTTACATAGATAAAATGATGAACATTTTAAAGAATTATTTTTTGGGGAACTTTTTATAGATAGAAAACTCACAACAGATTGCATTCACTGTTATCATTAATTAACTTTTTGCCAAAAATGGACTTACACCACTTTCAAAGAATCATGCTCAGTTAAAGAAAAACACAACGGTTGAGGACGATAAAGAAAACCGGACTTTAAAAAAAGTAGACAAAATGCTACGAACATTATATGCTGATAAATGTTAATGAATGAAAAAAATACGAATAAAGTTATAGATAAGAATTAAAAAGCATCACTGAAGGCCATATTAATAAAGAATTGTGATAATGATCAAGATTTTCTTCTCTCTAGAATATATTATGATTATAAACAGTCGGGAAAATATCGTCTCTTTTGTTTTCACTACAGTTCTTAAATGTATATCTTCTGTACGCTTTTGATCATCTTAAATTTGTAACATAGTTTTTGTTAATAATAAATTTGTAACATAATTGTGGCATTAAAATTTTTATTTCCAATGGCAAGAAAAAATGACAAACTCTTATTGGTTCACGCCACTGTTTTCTTTGTATGTGTGTGTGTGTATGTTTTACACTCACACACACACACAAAGAAATCAATAAGAGAAAAAGTCAATGTCTCATCACCAAAATTCTAGCACTCCAATATCTTTTCACCTTGGATAACGCACGTAAGTCTGGGCATCCTGCTACATGGTGTCTGTCCATGATCTTGTGTTTTCCACAGAGCGAGCAATTTGGACAATCAAAAATGCCAATGTGGTGCAGATGGTTCGCTAAGCATAGCCCACTGCGAGTTTCAACATCGTAGCTGGGAAGGGAATGTTGAATTTCGACTTTCTTAGATTGTGAGAGACAGCCCGCTTTTCATTTAAGACATTCACCCTCCACGAAGTCCCACGAACATGACCACTTTTGGAGCATTTCTGCATGTCGATAATAGTAGATCTTTTAATCGCCTAGGACGTTACCAGGGTGCACCATGGGGAGGTAGATCTACTGTCGCACCCGTTGTGGCATTAAAATAGCTCTTTAAAATTGAGAAATGTTTTATTGGTTTTATGCTATAGGGATAAAAACAGCCATTGATTGATATGTGATCAGTCATTAATCACGAGCAGATTATAATACAAGATCTGTTATTTATTATTATTTTTTTCAGACTGCAAATTGTACCTGCGGATTATACGAAATCACTGATAATAGACAGAACATTACAGTAAATATTCCAAAATATTGAAGTAAATTTTTAAATACTGTTATTTGGAGAAAATTGCTTTCATGCATTGATGTCTAACAAATATCTATGTCTTGACTTGTTTTGAAAAACAAATTTTTAAAAAGCTTTTATAGATGGGTATAATGTCTTGTTTAGGCAAGGATGGACATGAAAAGAAAAATACTTCAAAATATTTTTAATGTATTTTAATGTATTTTTTTAGTTCATTTTCTGTGGTAAAGACGACATGGAGTCTATATTTTAGCTCCTACAATGTTTTTTTTTTGTTACATGATTATGTCAACAAGGGATGTGACATTCCATTATATATATATACTATCCCTTCTTTTAAGTCATTTAGAAAATTAGTTTTGAAGACACCATTTGCTATGCAGTATGTTTAAGGCGTGATATTCCAAGCTGTAATGCAATTTCGACGAGTTGATATTCTTGGACACCGTGAAAAACCCAACAAAGAAAGAAAAATAGGAAGGCAAGAGAAAAAAAAGAAAAGCTGTGTAATTTTTTTTCTAAATATTATGCAGACAAACCATGTTTCCATCTTTTAAAAATCATTTTTTTCAAGCATGTCAAGAGTTTTCAAGCATCTTGTAAAACGTGATTCAAATTTTAATTTTCTTTAAACCCAATTACTTCCTTAAAAAATAAAATGTTCTTAATAAATAATCAATAATGCGACTAGGGAACATGTTAGTATAAAGGTATAATAGTATTTCATCATTTTAGAAAAGCCTAAGGGAAAACTGGTTTAAATGAGAAAATACGTATACAAAGGGTTATTTTTAAGCCCGATTCATTTTTTAATAGTAATAAAATATTTTACGTCAAATTATTCAAGCAAATTTGATTTTCTGTTCTATTTTTGAAAATAAAAATATGTTAAATAATAAAAAATGCAAAACACGTGCAGTAATTTTTTGTCTATTCTTAGCGAATTATATGGCGAAAAATTTAAAATTTTTGTATATGGATTATAGGCCACTGTATGCTTGGAACTTCTGGAAATGTTTTTTAGAAGTTTCATAAAATAAATCATGTAAAATATCCACCAAAAATGGTTTTTAGCCAGCAAAATTGACCAAAACTTTACGTGTGAGGAAAAACAAAGGTGTGAGGAATTGAACACTATCATCGTATAATAATAAATTATTATCTAATACCAAAGGAAAAGTCTGGGAGACAATCGGGGATGACTAGAAAAAAATAAATGGAAAAACTTGCAAAAAGGCAGCTAGTTTCAAATTAAGAACTGGACAAGACTGCCAGCCGAACATCTGTCCAAAATTGTGAACTCTGATATATGTGTTTTATGTAAGACAAGAAAATGAACAAGGCCCATCTACTTGTTTGCTCGGGACTGGACTCAGACAACAGAATGGTGATTTGTGTACTCTTTACTAGAGGGACAGAGAAAACATGCCCTGATCACACGGACTTTTATTACGGTGCTTCTAGCTTTTTAAATTTTTATCCTTAGAACACTTAACTTGTTTTTCAGGCCTTTTGGTAGTTTTTGTTGAGAATGTCTGGTCTTTTTTTGTTTTTTCTACGATAAGTGGCCAAATTTGTATGGATTAAGTTCCGATAAAGTCATTAGGTAACAACAACAAATTTAACAGTGCCTTTTTTAATTTGACTTCTCAGTAATAATATTTGTCAATCAAAATGGCAAAAATTAAATAAGGAAAATACAATGCGATGATAAAATCCCATTTGTACGTGATACGAATAACAAAATTAGCACAAAATATGTTTTATTTTTTTTAAAAGTGATTCGTTAATTGAAAATTATACAACAATAAAACATAAAAATTAAATACAATTAACGTATCTACGCGATTTACACATAATTAAACATGATTAATGTAAATTAATGTAACTTTTAAACGTAATTTCATTGACATCCACGAATATGTTTAACTGAAACTTACAACGAAGATATTTAAATAAATCCTCAAAAGAAAATAATATATATAAGATTAATTAATAAACATTTAAGGTAATAATTTATTCTGCATCACGGACGTTTTCTTCTTCTTCTTCTTCATTGGCGCAACAGCCCCATGGTGGGCCAAGGCCGACTGCCTAGTGGCAGATTATCACAACCGTTTTAGGCATTTCAAATGTGTTAAATTGGAAATAGATTAAAAATAGATGATCGATATCGAATATTTGTTTTTCTTCTAAGTGATCTGAGGTTAAATGATATAGAACAAATTATAAATAAGAAGGGTCAAAGCCATTTTTCAAGCTAGACCTCAACGAATTTGAATGGCATAACACTAATATAGAAACTCTGATTGCATTCTGTTACGATTTTCGCGTGACCTTTTTTATTTTGTTACTTCTTTAAAGCATATTCAATGTTAAAAGAAAAGAAGTACTTCAATTTTTATAAAATAACAATATAAAACATATTATTAACCAGGAAAACTTATATGAGAACTGACAAAACTTGACATTTAGCCAACATGTTATTTAATTGTTGATGTTTTTGAAATTCTGTTAGAACGGCAGAGGAGTAACAGATTTAGTATAAACCAATCTGTATAACGCTGAATCTGTTACAATGCATCCATAATTTTTAAAAGACAACCTCAGTGACGGCAGATTAAGATTCACAGGTTATATATATATATATATATATATTCTTCTTCACTGGCGTGCACAACAAAACCATGGTGGACAATGACGTTTGCCTACGGGCAGATTTCGAGACAGGACCTTCTCTATTCTTTCTGTTTCTGTGAAATTTTCTACCATCATATTAGACCGGGCCCTAAGATTTAAAATGGATTCCAAGCCACTACAAACATCCATGGCTAGCCGGAACTGGAATCCTAACCTGTAGCACAGAGCGTCAGAATATATATGTCTGTGTGTAATATTGTATAGGATTTAACACAATTTTTCTTTTTGCTTGCGTATTCTGTTAAAAAATTCATTATATATATATATGTGTGTGTGAGTATGTGTGCGCTCTCGCGCGCGTGAAAAGATATGTTCTACTTTGAGAATATTATTTTTGCCAATTTTATTGAACTCAAAAAGGAGCCATTTTTCATGTGCAATGTGCTTACATTTTTTATTTCCAAGCTATCAACTATTATCTTTCTTCTAGCTTATAACATTAACCTATGTGCTGATATTCATTTTTTTCTTTGTTTATATTTAAGCAGTTAAGCTAAAAAATTATATTTTGATGGGAATTTAATGGTTTAAAAAGCATCAGAACGTGAAAAGCATTTTTCAAGATTTCGAAAATGCTTCGTATTTTTTTTTAAAAATGCCTATAAATTTCTTACATTATATTTCAGCACTTCTTAACGCCGTTAGTTGAAATAAGACCTAAGACCGCGTTATGCACTGAAAGCGGGGTACATAATGGATCTATAATGAATGACTAGCTGCTTATCTATATATATAGAGAGAGAAAGATAAACAGCTAGAATAAAAAAAAAAAAAAAGCGTGTTAAATAGCCTATTAGTTTATAAAATTTTTCGAAAATTTCAATGTTATTTATTATTTTATTGTCTATTTGGTATCACAGGCTTGAACGATTTTCGAATCCTGGCGCTTAAAGCCGGGATGTTTGTTAACATGGTTCTGAAAACCACTATTAAACTGTAGGTCCCGATCTGTTTAGGCCTCCTTATATGGCAAATCAAACCAAACCAAATTATATTTCGGAAGAAAAATATGAAAGTCAAACAAAAAAATAAAAAGCAGCGACAGCCACTTAAGATAACAACTAGTCTTTTGTTTGTTATTAACATTTTAAAATGTAAAAGAAAAAAAAATTCAGAAATTTTTTAAAGAAATATATGAGCATAATGAAAAAAAATACATGTAATATTCAAAAAATGAGGAAACAAACCCAAACATTTAATGCCAAAAGAAAAAAAATTATATAAAAATTCTAGAAGAAAGAAAAAGTTAGTATAAAGTTTAAATCAGTGGTTCTCAATAGATGCTCCAGGGTACACTAGAAGATTTCTGGGTGCTCTTTGTAGTATCTAGAAAAACATATGTTCAAATATAAAATTTAGCATAGCTAATTTTTTCCTGGTCAGTTTTCTCGTTCAACATCGACCCATCCTGGGCATTTTTTTATTGCATAATTTTTTTACTTCCTTTGGCCTAATTGTTATAATTTATTTTTTCAGCAATTTGTATATAATGCGTCTGCACTTACATGTAGGAATTTAAATGCACCTCGACTTTTTTTTGTATATATATATATTTACATTATATATATTTTGTATTATATATATATATATATAAAAAGAATAGAATAGTTGTATTCGTAATAACTATAATATCAACGAAGTATCATATACTCTAAAAGTACATACATGTATTAAAAAAAATTTTTTTTAATTAAGCAGGAGATAGACTTGAACTTTTTTTAAGCGATGTTATTGAAGAAAACTCGAACAAAGACATATAAAAAAAAAGAATTATCTGATTTAAATAACAATCGTTCGATTTTTTTTATTAATAGTATTAAAAAAATTTAATCAAAAACATAAAAGATTTTTTATTATAATTTTTTAATTCCGTTAAAGTAATAAGGGAATCTAATAACGGGTTAATTTAAAAGTATGATTGTATTTAAATAAAAAAGATACTAAACAGAAAAAACAATTTACAAGACATACAAAAAATTTTTATTTAAAAAAAAAAAAAACAATTTTCAAGAAAAAAAATTTTTTAAAAAAAGAAAAACCGCAAGAGGGGTAAAAATGACTCAACCTGAGCAACGACCTGACCAAATGAGTAACCCAACCGACCAACGATCCCCAACAGAGAACGACTCATTTTTGAATGAATCAAACGACAAACTAACAACAATAATAATCACAATGTATCAAACACTCTCTCACTTTTTTCCCCCCTTCCCCTTCCTTCCTTATTTTTCATCTTTCAAATGAATACCTTTCTGACGGATTTTCCAATAAGTTCAGAGGTCCCCCCACCACATAAAAAAAAAAAAAAAGAAGAGGTAGACCCGTGGTTTGGCTGATCCTCAAGAAATCATCCCTTAAAAACGTAAAGGAAAAAAAAAAATAATAAAATAAAAAATTGGAAACCAAAAATAATAATAAAGAAAAAAAAAATTGCAAGGAAACGAGAGGGGGAAAAAAAAAGAACGGAAAAAAAAAAAAAAAAAAAAAAGAAAGAAAGCAAAAGAATAAAAACACACAACACCGTGTTGTTGCGAACGCTCATAAGGAAACCCCACTCCCCCATTCCCCACTTCCAGTTCACAACCAATCCACACACGACTCTGGTTCGGAGCGCAGACGACCCACGTCGTTCGAACACACAGAATATTCGAATCCACCCGGCTCCCGCTTGCAGACCCGCGAAGGCAACAGAAAAAGAGGGTGCTGTGTTTTTTCTTCTGTGTCGCCTTCGTTGTTCCACCGCTGAAGAGCGGGCCGAGTGGGTTATGGCGGCCGCCCCTTAGGGCGGCTCCCGAATGATGATCAGCTCGCCAGGGCTGCACCGGAAAGCGAGGATCGTCACACGGATATGGATCCTCCTTACCGCCCTGTTCGTCGCAACGCAGGCCGCATCTCTGGTGAGTTTGGACGGCTTTTCTTTACCTTTTAAAGCGTGTGACATAATTAGGTTGAGTTAAGGAGACCTAGTAACCCTCTTTGTTGTTTGTACTCCACACTGGAAGTTTTGGGTTCGGATGACCAAATATAGTGGGAGGACTGGTACCTGGGGAATATTAATTTTTGACAGTTGAGTGATGGTTTGTTGTGGTCTCGCTGATTGACCATGGTTTGATGTGTTTCGCGCGTCATGAAACACGTGGGTTTAACTTTTATGGAAATTAATCTTTTGTAGCTGAAATTTGAAGGTTGCTTAGCATAAATAAGATAAACAATGATCTAAAACAGGTGTAAATACTTTTAGAGCGAAGATTTACACATTTGTAAATGTCCCTGGTAAATTGCGGAACTAGAGAACTTGACTTTATCGCCACTAGAAGTGAAGATCTAAAGCTTAATTTGAATCAAAGTAGCACATAAAAAGGAGATTAGACGTATAATTTTGTAGACGAGTCTAAAATAATTCGTGATGAAGCGAAACAATGTTAAAAAATCATTGTTATAAAATCTATATTGCATTATAAAATTGTGCATATCTTCATTCAAATCATTATATCATGTTAATATAATGATAATAAAATGCATTGAAAAGGTATGCATCTTTATAACATGAATTACTGAACATTTTTATCCCATTGTTGTAGCATTTTTGTCGCGTGAAAATTAGAATTTTTGTAGATAATTAATTTAGATAAATTGAGGTACAATTAATAGTGTTAAATCGATGATCATTTTGTATTTTATTTTAAGTGATTTGTTTAAATTACGCAGCCTTAAATAAATTTAGCCAATGCATTTATAATTTTAAATTCGAATAGACTATTTCAAATAATAAACTGCATAAAAATTGTGACTGTTACTTAAAAACGACTTATCAAATTTAAGTAATAATTGAGCAAAAAAAAAAGTTATTTGTAATGTTGGAGTCAGTAATGTAACAAATGTTTTCTTAAATATAATTCAACCAAAAAAAAAAAAAAAAAAAAAAAAAAAAAAAACCGAAAATTAAATATTAATATAATAATATCTTAAAGTTAACTTTTAGATTAATTAATGACAGAAATTGAATTATGGATGCTCATTCTTAATCAATTTTACTCTGACATGTATTGGATAGTGGTAAGAATATATTTTTGTATGACCTTATCGAAATAAAATACTATATTGATCTCGATATAACTTATATCAAAGAATACAAATTGATATGTTTCTTTTTTTTTTTTTTTTTCTAAAAAAATTCTTTTGAAATTAGGAATGTTTTCTACTATTTATTAGCGCTTTTTTTTACAGTATATTATTAAAAAGCTTTTAGAAGTATTTGAAATATTTAAATTAAGGGTTTAATAAAGGGATATCATTTTTTCATAAATTTTTTATTCAATTACATGATGTTTATACATCGTTTAATCGTTTAAATAACATCGTGGGTGATATATAGATATGTATACGTTCATGTACCTTACTGATTCCATATCAGGTGTGCATGCATAAAGTTGGGAGGAATGAGAACACATGTATTCACTGTAACTTGGCCGTGATTTTTTTTTTTTTTTTTTTTAAATTTGATAAGTATTTTAATATTTGGTTTGATGTTTGCAATAACCATGAACAGAATTGGTTAGTCAAATGGTTTTTATTTAACGAGTTTTTTATATTTATGCCCCTAAAAGTTAATTTGTGTTGATTCAAATAAACTTGGGCACTTTAACGTATTATTTAATGATAACCTCGACTTTTTTTGATCACTTTTAAAATAGCCATTGTTTTTGGCAATAGATATTGTAGGAAAAAAATACATCTATCAAGATCATGCATCCAGCCTTGAAGTTATTAGCAAAGGATCGAATCTTCTGATATGCAATGAATTAGAAAACATCGAACAAGTTATTTTTCGAATATTTGAATGTTTTGATTTATTAAACTAAAGCTGGATCATGTTGCCTATTTTAATCTTCATTAAAATCTGAAAATCTTTTTAAAAAAGTATCAATTATATTTTTGATATATAATAGTAATGGGATGATGTGGTCCTCGTTTTGATATACTAACTGAAAAAAATGTTTCATTCCATTATATTGACCTGGAAAACATTTTTTAATTTCTTAAGTCATCCAATCTTTTAAATGGCTATGGCATGAATGCTTGTTAGTCATTCGGAATCTACGTTAAATTATAGGTCCCGGTCTAATTAACCCAAAGTGTGCAAAAAATGATCATAGAGGCAAAACAAACCAAGCCAAGGCCAATTTTTTTTTTTTTAATTATGCCAGTTGCATATATTTACACTTTCAACTCAAATATATAAACAAAACTGGTATGTCCAGGAATGGTACTCCCTTTTTTTAGGACAAGAATTCATTGACTGTCTTTTTACATAGTGATGAGCGTACTGATACATTTTATAATTTTATAGCTGCAACTTTAACTAATAATACAATCAACTGAAATAACTGCAACTTTAAATTATACATTTTATAATTTAAAGTTGTGATATACTAACTGGAAAAAACGTTTCATTTCATTATACTGACCGAAGTCCACCTACCTTAAAAAAAATTATACCAACTGCATATATTTACACTTTCAACTCAAATATGTAAAGAAAACCGGCATGCCCAGATATGGTACGTCATTTTTTAGAACAAGAATTCATTGACCACCTTTTTAAATATTGATTAGCGTACTGATGCATTATACATTTCATAATTTAAATGGCTTCAATCGAGGACAGTAATTCGAGTCTTTCTC
Organism: Caerostris darwini; assembly: GCA_021605075.1. Classification (NCBI taxonomy): domain Eukaryota; kingdom Metazoa; phylum Arthropoda; class Arachnida; order Araneae; family Araneidae; genus Caerostris; species Caerostris darwini. The sequence continues at coordinate 169,948 of BPLQ01000559.1, read as the reverse complement.
TTCTTAAGTGCAGCAGTGGAGGAAAACTGCACGTGTTCCTTCTCTCTCAGAAAAAGCAAGTTAAAAAAAAATGTTAGCATTATATAAATAGAATAATTTTATCCCTCTCACAATTCCTGTTAAACAGGGAAATTTGAGTTTTCTTGTAGCCGATGGTGTTTATTCTGCAAAAAAGTTTGTTTTAAAAGCACAAATATTCTCACGTGTCCCTTTTTAATGCTTTTTTAAGATCAATTTACCTTATTGATGTTTCTATGGAAACCAACTTTCTTGAATTTATGTAACATAGATATTAATTTTATATTTAAATTATGTTACTATTGTTAAAAATAATTTCATTATTATTAAAAGAAAACAAAAAGGAAGAGAGTTTTTTGGAGTACAAATACTCTAATGTATCTTCTTTTTCGTGATTTTCAAGAATAATTTATCATATTAATCTTTTTATGGAAACCAGTTTATTTAGAAATTGTATTATGTAATATATTAATTTCATGTTTAAATTAATTTTTATTATTCAAAGGATTCAAACATTATAAAAATTTTGAAATGAAATAGTATCTTTATTTTTATTATATGATCATTCGGATAATATATATATATATATTTTATTTTCTGTCAGAATTATAAAATTATATTTGCACCGTTAAAATGCTTTAAATTAACTAAAAAATACAATATATTATAAATTTAATGTGTTCAACAACAACAAAAAGAATGTATTAATAATTTAGTTTTACTAATCAAGAAATTAATTTGAAAAAAAAAATTATATATTACAAGAATTGATAAAAGCAATCATGTTCTAATAGCTATCTTCAGATATTACTTTTTACTTTTCGAATTTCGAGTTAATATGAAATAATTTAACTATTCAATTTATTAAGTATAGTTAATGGATCATTACTATGTTAGTAAAACGTAATTTAACACTTCTTTTTTGATGAAATATTAATTTCAAATAACAATTATTGTGATAATTATATTTAAAATACTTTATTTTAAATATTTAAAAATTTTCATTTAAATGCTTTTTTAGGTGTTTTGTTAAAATGTTTTGTAAATTGTATAACATTTAGTTAAAAGGCATACTGAAAAACAACAAAGCTCTCCTATATGAAATAACGGTGGCGTGGATGTTTGATAGTGGCTCGGATTAAACTGTAAACTGTTCACGTTTAACTGTAGGTCCCGATCTAATTAGCCAGAAGTGTGCACAAAATGACTGTAGAGCGGCAAACCAAACCTGTATTATTATTATGTAAATTATCTCTCAAATATTTTTCTGCTTTGCAAAGATAGGTTATTAACTACTCTATTCCAAGTAAGCTAATGATGTTTTGTGAAAACCAGTTTAGGCATACAAAACCAAAATCTTTTGGTAAAATACCTTTTGATTGACAGTTCCAGGCTTCACAAAAAAACATGCTGTCTGACAATATATTGTAAAGCACCTTGCATACCTTAAGCAAAAATTTAAGCTTTTAAAAAGTACTTATAATTTTTAGTTTTTATGCAAAAAAAATTATTAGCTATTCTGTTCAAAATAAATTAATGACTTCTGTCAATGTTTGTCATACAAGACAGAGATTTTCAAGGGAAAAAGGACATTTTGATTGACTGTACCAGACTTCACAAAATAACATGCTGTCTAACAATATATTGAAAAGCACCTCGCATATATTTAAACTTGTAAAAGGTTAATTTAATTTTTAATTTTTATGCAAAAGAAAAAACTTTATATAACTGTTCTGGCATAATTAATGACATCTATCAATGTTTGACATGCAAGACAAAGAGCTTCACGGGAAAAAGCACATTTTGATTGACAGTTCGACTGAAGTTGACTGTTCGCTATCTCCCGAGCAAGGCGTCGAACTATGAACCTTTAGAAGTTATTGTAGCGGAATTCTTCACGTTTTCTTCATCCGTTTCGCTTAAAAATAAATGGGGAAGTTTTTATGGACGGATTCCAAGATGGCTAAACAATGGGAAGCTCTTGCTTATGGTTGAACGGGCGGAAAGATGGGTGCCGGATACAATTCCGGGAAGTTCTTGTCACCTGGAGGACGCATCCTGCACGAGACAATGCGACTTTGGGATGCTGAGACATTGCCCTTAATTGAGAGAAACGTTTTATGTGTGGTTTGAAGGGTACATGGTTGTAAAAACATGTCTTTTATGACCTGACTCACGAATAAGGTTAAGTCAGAAATGCTCCAAGACAATGCCAAGAAATGCAGATTCTTTTCTTGTAGCACTCCTAAACGTATGTAAATTTTATTAAAAATAATATAATTGGTAATTTTTTTGAGTTTATAAGAAGATTAAAAGAAAGAACAAGATCTAGTCGAAGTTTGACTAGTCGTTAACTCACAATTATTAAAATGTTGATATTTTTATTCCTTACTCACGAATAAGGTTAAACCAGAATGATTAAGATTGCCCCAAGACTGTGGTCTGCCGATTCTTTTTTGTAGCACTCTTAATCATATGGCAAATTTATTTAAAAGAATATAATTGGAATTTTTTTATTTTATTATCTCTCTTTTAATCATGGGAGATTAAAAGAGATCAAGATGCATTTTTAATCATGGGAGATTAAAAGAGATCAAGATGCAGTCAAATTTTCTGCTCCGGAAAATATCAAAGTTTTACTAGTCGTTAACTCAACAATTACTGAAATTTTGATATTTGTATTAATGTATTCAGTTACATGCTTAGTAGATGATTTTCGAATTCATACTAAAATACTTCACGCAAGATGATTATTGTTGTTAAACAATGTCAAGGACGTAGCATCTGTTACATATCTTCCACTCATTAGAAGCGGCCTCATGTCCAATTGGCTAGCGCTCTGGCCTTTGGTGCTTCAGCTTCAAATCCTGGCTGTGGCATGGATGTTTGTAGTGATTCGAAATTTGGTTTGTAGCGGCTCGGAATCCACTTTAAACTGTAGGTCCTAGTCTTATTTGACTATAAAGCGTTGTGGGGGGTAGTGTTACTCGCGCCCGTAGCATATCTTCAATTTATTAATTTCATAATTTTTTTTTCTTTTATCGAAAATTTAAGTTTTGATTTTTATATTTTTCCCAATTTCTACATTTAATTTTAGAAAAAAAAAATTTAATGAGCATTTAATCTATTGTTTCTTTATTCCTTCTATGTAATGGAGGTTCGAATTCATTGTGATTTATTCTTTTTTTTATCTGAGGTTTCCCGCTATTGAAATATGAAATACAGGAAAGAGTTTAGAAAAAAGAATAATATTTACAAGTAGCATTCAAAACTTACTTTTATTTATTTATTTCGAACTTCCCACTGTCTCCTTGAGAAGTTGACACCAATCGTCCTACTCAACGCATTCATCAAAGGCTTCACCTCCTTGTAAATTATTTGATTAATTCTATTCTTACTTTGAAATAAAGATGAATTGTGTAATGGATACTTCTACGAGAATTTGAACTCGTGCAAGGTTTTAAACTATAGTTTATAACCTTTTATGCAACCGCAACTACTTAGACAAAAAAAATGCCGTTAATTTGTCAAAAAGAGCTTTTTTTGTGAAAATTCGCTTTCTTTTACAGTTATACCAAGGCAAGTTCCTGTAAACTTTTTATATAGCCATTACTACTTAGATAAAAGTATTTATATCTTCTTAATTGGGTAAAATTCTATAAATGAATTTTAAATCAATTAATGAATAACCGAGAATATTAAAGGCTGATATAAAATAATCAAATCTTATGTATAGATCAATTTGACTAATAAATGCTTTAAAATGTTCCGTTCGTGCCTCATTTAATCTAAGAGATCTGATGGTTAACAAGCAAGAGAGGAAATTGGAAAAACCAATATTAGAACCGGATGAAATAGTAATTTTTTTGTTTTATAATAAAATATAATCCATTATTTATAATAAAATGTAATCTATTATTTAGTTTTCTAAGAAATATTTTTTCATGAAAGAACTTTAGATTGGCTTGATTTTTGAAAGTATAAAATACTACTACTATACTACTTTTCAGTTAGAATGATAATAAATAGAAGAATATAAAACGTTAAACAATATCTGATGGCCGAGTGACTATTTCTCTCCGGGTCATCGATGTTTGTAGTGGTCCGAAATCCACTTTAAACCGTAGATCCGGGTCTAATATGACTGTAGAGCGTTGAGAATAGGGCTAACAATCCTACCTCGTAAAAAGAAAACATCTCCTGTCTCGAAATCTGCCAGTAGGCAGACGGCCTTGGCCAACCATGGGGCTATTGTGCCAATGAAGAAGAAGAAATAATATATTGATGTTTGTTTGTCGCTCTATGGTCATTTAGTGCACTAATTAGACCGGAACCTACAATTAAACACCACCAGGATATCGTATTGAATAATACATTAAACAATCATAATCAACTCGACAATCAACAAAAATATCGAAACACTAGACTAGTGAATAGTAAAATATATTGATAAGTCCTTATGATGTCCTACTTGTATGTACCAAAATCAATTTTCCGATTGCATATGCTAATGAGTGGTAGAAGGACATAGATTCTAAGCCAATGAGTGTTTGAAACAGTAAAAGCAGCTATATTTAGTACACATTTTGAAATAACTCATTGTTATTTCAAAATCTATATTGGTTATTCAAAAATATCTTTATTTAAAAAATAATCTCTAATAGTTATTCAAAAAGAAATCTATCTCAAGTCCATTTTTGAATAACCAGTAATATCCCCCTAAATCAACTAATAAATCCTTTAACATATTTTAAAATTAATAACGTTCATAGTTTCAGAAAATATTTCAGCTGTAAAAGACTTGGAAAATCTTTATATAAAAACCAACCTTGGGGAAAATTTTACTTTTTGAAGTTCATGAAATTTAAGAAATCCGCTTTGCTGTATTAGAAGATGCATCATTACGGTAAAGTTTTGAATTCCACGAGTTTATCGAATGGTTGATGTGTAATATTTCATAATGTTAAATAACACAAACAAAACAATGAATCACCGGAAAAGCATTGAAAAATTAATTATTTAAAAGACTGGATAAATAGCCATTAGATGTATATATAATCTTAACGTATGTTAATTAAGAAATAATCATAGCCTTATAAGTGAATGTACGAAGACGGGTTTTCTATTGGATATGCTAATGAGCGGAAGAGGGACTACTATTAGAACAAAGAATCAGAGTCAATGAGCTTCTGGACGGGTAGGTCAGTGGTCTAATTGAGGGGAAGGGAGGCCGTAAACACTTCTTCCGCTTTCTGCACCGGAAGAGAGATATTAGTAGTAGGCGTACAACCCCTATCAACGCCCTCGTAAAGATACGGTTTCCGCTGTTTGGAACCCAACTGGATAGAGAATAATTCTGCAGTGACAAACAGCAGGCAGGAGAAAAATCACTGTTTTCGATTCCATTTCTATTGTAACTCGATCTAGACAGAATGAAAATTTCATCAACAACATATTTTTTTGATGCTATCAAGCTGGGGAAATTTATTGGTGTAAATTGATGCGTGTTGGGATGGTAGATAGTTGAGAGGTAGTGTTATTTATTGAGAAATATGATTCTTTTATTTTTGCACAATATTTTTTGCGATGTCCGTTAAATGAGATTAAAACTTCAACATTGTGTCTTTCAGATATTATCAAGCTGGGTAAATGGATGTGTTAATCTCATTGCAATAAGATCATAAGATATTAAAAACAAATCTTGATGCACAAAAATTAAACTTTTAAAGCAGGAATGATATTTTAACATTTACATAATATTAGATATAGAATTATTTCACTGAAAAATATGGTAATTACCACACAATTGCAATTGCATTCATTTTGTAAATCATTCTTGATGTATTAAGACCAAATAAATGTCTGTTATGTCTAATAACTATTTTGCAAATCTCTGTAAGAACCAACCTGGGGATTTTGGTTAAATTGTATAACTGGATGACTGCTATGCAATTTAGGTTAAATTTAATTCAAACGTCAAATGCCAACTTGCCATAATTATCAACAACAAAAATTAAGAGTTGCTCGCAGAGCTTTCTTTTCTCTCGTTTTACATGTTAATTAGTAAATTAATTATTTTAATAATTAAGAAATGTTTATACGTGACATAGCCTAGTTTTTATTTCGTTAACTATTTGTTAATAACTCTGTAAAATCGAATGAAATAATGAAAATTAAAAATTAAAAATAAAGATTTAGAGTATTAATAGTAGCTAACTGCCACAAAGATGCCTAATCCTAAAGCCTAAAGATCCTAATAAGTATATATTCAGATTGTTTGGTTTATTGGTTAGAGTTTTATGGCACAAGGGCCAGCTTTGGCCATGCTACGCCAAATAACGGTGCATGTATTCAGAGAGATGTTTGGTCTGGGAAATCATGCATTTCTGTCACAGTTACAGTGTTTTCAAAGAATAGCCTTGTGTCGAATTCTAGTAATGTGATTATAAAATACTAAAGTCGTCAGTGGAAGTTCGATATCTTCCGAGATGTTTGCAGTTCCCAATATCTATATTCAGAGAGATGTTTGGTCTGGGAAATTATGCATTTCTGTTATAGTGTTTTCAAAGAAGAGTTTCGCTTAGAATTCTAGTAACGTGAATATAAAATACAAAACAAAAATCGTCAGTGGAAGTTCGCCATCTTCCGAGATGTTTGTCTTCCGGGAAGTGAAGGAAGGACAAACCCACGTTCAGTGATCGTTGTTCCGTTTAGCGTACGTGGCTTTGTGGTAAATTGAATTTTTAACCAGAACTGAAATTATATGAATTTTAATTACGCATATAACCATCCGTTACAAAAAATCAACTTTTTGTTAAATGACGTTTTGGACTTTTTAGCCTTTGTGAACATGGTTATTGTCTTGCTATGTAGTTCTTGATGTCTATTAAAAATGCCTAGGCAGCAAAAAAGAATGATTCATATGTACATTTGATTGGCATCATCAGATAAAATATCACTATTCTGCCATTCGTGCTTATATTCAAATTGGTTGGTTGGAGTTTTATGGCACAAGGACCAGCCAGCTTTGGTCATGCTGCGCCGAATAATGCTGTCTATACTCAAAGAGATGTTTGGTTTGATAAATCATGTATATCTGTTACAGTTACAATGTTTGCAAAGAAAAGTCTCGTGCAGAATTCTAGTAGCTTGATTATAAAATACAAAACAAAATCGTCAGTGGAAGTTCGATATCTCCAGAGATGTTTGTCTTCCGGGAAGTGAAGGAAGGACAAACCTACGTTCAGTAATTGTTGTTCTCTTTAGCGTACGCGGCTTTGTGGTAAATTAAATTTTTTAACCAGAACTGAAATTATATGAATTTTAATTACGCATATAGCCATCCGTTACAAAACTTTACTTTTTGTTAAATGACAGGACTTTTTAACATTTGTTAACATGGTTATTGTCTGGCTATGTAGTTCTTGATGTTTATAATAATGCATAGGCAGTAAAAGATTGATTCACGTGGGCTTTTAATTGATATCATCAGATAAAATATCATTATTTTAATACGCGTAAAAGAAATATATTTTGAAAATGAACTTTAATTCAGAATAAATCAATTTTAAGAATATAATTAACAAAAGAAAAATCCAATAAATGCTTGAACAGGATTCCTGATATGAAGTTATGTTCCAAAAATTCATGAGTGAAACAATATGTCACTATCAAACCACATGTACGATATCTCATTTTGAATTGTTTATGGTTCTTTAGTGAATATAATTTGTAATTCCAAAAATCTTTATTTTGGTTGAAAATGTATGTAAGAAATATTTCCTGATTTTTGGAAGTAACGTAAAATTTAAACTTAAGAAATAAAATTTTCATTTATGTATATTTGAATGTTTCTTAAATGGATGGGAAATTGCTTGAAATTCAGTTTTGAAAACATTCCTTAGTTATTAGTGTACACTTATTACACACTTTGATGTAACTCCAACACGTAATATGGAAGTGGCATTGCCAAATTTATGAGAATATAAAATGAAATGGCATAGATGAGATCAGATAAAATATTGTGAGGTCAGATATTACATACTATGTTCAGATACTGCATTATGAAGTCGGGTACTACTCAATGCATATATAATATGTTTTTTTCAATAATTTCAATATTGATTAACTGTTGCTTTCTACTGTTGCTGATTCTTTTTGGGTAAAATTCATCAAATAACTTGCACATAACTTACACACATTAACATCTTCAGAAATAAGATAACTTTTATCTGCGCAGGATTATACTAGTTCTCTCGGATAACATAGTGCCACCGGAAAACATAAACCTATAGTTAGATCCTTATAGTCTTCAGAAACCCTGCCTTTTATGAATGAAGTCTTCCCTTGTGAATAAGCCAAAGCCTGGAAGTCGTCTTGTGTTGTTAGCGGCGTTATTGTAAGCTCCAACGCGTTGACGTTAAGCTTAGACGTTGGGTGTCGGATTAACCCTAATGGGCCCTCTTGGATATAAAAATAAAGTGCTTACTGTTCTTGGCCTTTTTCAGGGATTCTGAAATATGTGTTTTCATTTTGTTTTTTACTTAAGTAAAAATGTTTTAAATAATAATAATAATATGTTGGAGAACTATTGATGACTAAGTCCCTGAATAATGCAAATAAAGCCCGAGTTGTACTAGCATGCTCAACTAGAGTACCGAAGAGCTCAGACTCAAATACACGGTATACATTGTATATCACTGTTGCCAGCTGCATTGGAACGAAAAAAAAATCAAAACATTGTAATCACTGTTTCAAGAAACTAAGAGACTTCATGGTGATTTAGATAGCATGTATAGTTGCCTCTTTTTGACAGCCATGATTACATAGTGGAGTTTTCTGGTTTTCTTCTTGTAGCTACCTTTAAAAGTCCTGGCAGAAAGCAATGTCTTTCCCCTATCACTCATTGGTGGATTGCATACATAAACAGGATAAAAAAAAATTATTTTTTTTCATATGAAAGTACAATAAACTTGAAATATTACTTAATTCTTATGAATGATTAAATTTTATTCTATTAATAAGGAAAAGAATTCCACTTGTAGCCAAATTAGCATTTATTAGCACTGAAGTTCGAATCCGTTTGTGGCATATTTTGCAGTCGCTACTTTCAGCAATGAAATTCTATGGCGATTGTGTAAACGGTGGCAATTGTGGTAACTTGTATAAAGCGTTTCTCATTGATAATCAAGCTACATGTTAGGAGATATCCAGTGTTTTTTCAATATGATACACAAATGTGGGACATCAACTTTAAAAGTCCTTACAGAAGGCAGTATCCTTCTCTCATGTTTGCTAGTGCTCTATTCGTGATATAAATAAACGGGACACTACACACTCTGATGTATAGGGAAAAAATATTAAGGAAAACTTATAAAATTTCATTATTAGTATATATAGTTATAATATTGTTTTGCGAATATTAGATTGTAAAAACCACTATTCCACAAATAAAACGGGAACGAAAAGTCATTCAAGGTGGTGTATACGTATAGTGTATACTTCATACAAATTATACATTACTTTTGTGAAAAATATGAAGCATTTGTATGCCTTGAACGCATGATATTTTTTCTTTCGTAAACACGATTCTCATTAGTCACATTATCACTAGTCACGTGTCCACTTTTTTCTTTCTTCTTTCCGGTTTGCCAAATTGCTTTAAAAAAATAATCTTTCTCTTATTTTTAAAAATGGTCTGGAAAAGAAAAAAAAAGAAAAAAATCGCTGGAAATATTAACCTTCTTCATAACAACCTCGAGTTTTAATTATAATTAAATAATTATAAGAAAATATTAATTCGCCATGTTTAATTACCATTTATTAAATGAAAATCCATAATCATTCGTAGAATTGTGCTATTTGTGTATCATACTCTTAATGATCATCGTTTTTAAAAACCTTTATGTGGCAACTTTTTTTAAAAAAACATTGCAAAATGCGTGAAGTAATCTTTAAATGTCTAATTTTTTATTTCTCCTTTTCGGCCAACATTTCTAGAATTTTTTTCTCTTTAGCTTTTTAAATTTGTCTGTTAAAGTGATTCGGTTCAAAATTTCAAAATTTTTCTCTCGTTTTGTACTTAAAAATGCATAATAGATTACGTGCAAAAGTTTGCATAATACACTGAAGTGACAAAAGTCATGGGATACCTCTTAATATCGTGTTGGCCCTCCTTTCGCCCCGCGAAGTGCAGCAACTCGACGTGGCATGGACTCAACAAGTCGTTGGATGTCTTCTGCAGGAATATTGAGCCATGCTGTCTCGATAGACGTCCATAATTGTGAAAGCGTTGATGGTGAAGGATTTTCGGCACGAACAGACCTCTCGATGATGTCCCATAAATGCTCGATGGGATTCATGTCATTCATGTGTAGGTGGCCAGATCATTCGTTGGAATTGTTCAGAATGTTCTTCAAACCAATCGCGAACAGTTGTGGCCCGGTGACATGGCGCATTGTCATCCATAAAAATCCCATCGTTGTTTGGGTACATGAAGCCCATGAATGGCTGCAAGTGATCTCCAAGTAGCTGAACATAAGCATTTCCAGTCAATGTTCGGTCCAGTCGCACCAGAGGACCAAGTCCATGCCATGAAAAAACAGCCCACACCTTTACGGAGCCACCACCAGCTTGAACAGTGCCTTGCTGACAGTTTGGGTCCATGGCTTCGTGGGGTCTGCGCCACACTCGAACCCTTCCATCAGCTCTTACCAACTGAAATCGTGACTCATCGGAGGACCAGGCCACGGTTTTCCATTCATCTAGGGACCAACCGATATGCTCACGTGCCCACGAGAGTCGCTGCAAGCGATGTCGTTCTGTCAGTAAAGGCACTCGAGTCGGTCTTCTGCTGGAATAGCCCAAGAAAGCCAAATTTCTCCGCACAGTTCTAACAGACAAGTCCCTTGTACGTCCCACATTGATTTCTGCGGTTGCTTGTCTGTTAGAATTTACGACTCTTTGCAGACGTCGCCGGTCTCGGTCGTTAAGTGCAGGCGGTCAACCACTGCGCTGTTCATGGTGGGATGTTATGCCTGAAATTTCATACTCTCGGCACACTATTGACACAGTGGATCTGGGAATATTGAATTCCCTAACGATTTCCGAAATTTCATGACCCATGCGTTTCGCTCCAACTAACATTCCGCGTTCAAAGTCTGTTAATTCCCGTCGTGCGGTCATCATCACGTCGAACCCTCTTCACATGAATAACTTGAACAGAAATGAAAGCTCTGCGAAAGCATTGCGCATTTATACCTGTTCTACGCGATGCTACTGCCATCTGAACATTTGCATATTGCTATCCCATGACTTTTGTCACTTCAGTGTAGTACAAAATAGATAAGTCAAAAGTAAAAATCTTCACAAATTTATTTTATTATTTGCACAGATTTATTTATTTATTTAAACTTATAAAAAATAATCATCACTATTTAAATAAATAAGTTTTTAGCCCATTAATAATATTTATGCTTGTTTTTTGAAATCGTAGTATATGTGATATATATATATATATATATATATATTTTTTTTTTTTTTTTTTTTTTTTTTTTTTTTTTGTAATGGCTATTTTAATAGCTTTTGTTTTAGAATATTTTATAATTTTTATTTAAAATCATTAAAATTATTTTTATATTATTAAAAAATTAACTTATTTTTAGAAAAGTCTTACGATAATAAAGGTAGTAAAATTATTAATATATTAAAACACATATTCAAGTCACGTAAACAACTCAAGAAATGAACGCTACGTAGGAAGCAATTTAGCATAGTTGTTTCTTACAGGAACGTCTGAACTATCAATTGACATCCTCCGAAAAAATTTTTGAAAGGTGTTCATTTTATTTTTTAAGTAGAAGTAATCAATCAGCACAAATATATAGATATATAAAGTATCTGACAGCTTTAATTTGAATGCATGATGGAAAATTCAGAAATATAGCTCGTCCTCCTCCTGTTATATTGAATTGCAAAATTTTTGTTTTCGAATGCCTGACACTTTGACCTTGATCATTCGCCGCTATAAAGGCAGGGATATACAGCGGACAAAAAAATACAAAAAAATAGCCATATACAAAAAAATATACAAAAAAATAGCCATTTAAATATTACTTCCGGAATTTTACAACGTTTTCTAAAAAAAGTTGCCACATAAAGGTTTTTAAAAACGATGATCAATAAGAGTATGATACACAAATAGCACAATTCTACGAATGATTATGGATTTTCATTTAATAAATGGTAATTAAACATGGCGAATTAATATTTTCTTATAATTATTTAATTATAATTAAAATGCGAGGTTGTTATGAAGAAGGTTAATATTTCCAGCGATTTTTTTCTTTTTTTTTTTTTTTCCAGACCATTTTTTAAAGTAAGGCAAAGATTATTTTTTTTAAAGCAATTTGGCAAACCGGAAAGAAAGAAAGAAAAAAGTGGACACGTGACTAGTGATAATGTGACTAATGAGAATCGTGTTTACGAAAGAAAAAATACCATGCGTTCAAGGCATACAAATGCTTCATATTTTTCACAAAAGTAATGTATAATTTGTATGAAGTATACACTATACGTATACACCACCTTGAATGACTTTTCATTCCCGTTTTATTTGTGGAATAGTGGTTTTAACAATCTAATATTTGCAAAACAATATTATAACTATGTATACTAATAATGAAATTTTATAAGTTTTCCTTAATATTTTTTCCCTATACATCAGATTGTCTAGATCAGATGTCCGGGATGCATTAAGGGAAGGAAATACTAGACTGCTGCCGCAGTGGCTATCAAATCTTTAAATTAACACTTCCAGGGATACCGATAATATCTTTTAGCCGCGTAGGATGTTACCAGGATGCACCACGGTCAGGTAGTACTGTAGTAGTCTACTGTCGCACCCTAGACTTAGAGCAGTGAGTAATACCTTCCATCTCCTCGAGGAGTTGCAAATGTGCAAAAAATGGTCATTTTGTGCACACTTCGGGCTAATTAGACCGGGACCTACGGTTTAAAGTGGATTCCGAATCACTAACAAACATCCATGCCACCGCCAGTATTCGAACTGAAGCCTGGGATACCAACGGCCAGAAAGCTAGTAAATTGGCCATTTGATCGCCATTAGCCATCAGGCTGTTACAGTACCAACTTTCGGAAATGAGGAAATTTGAACAATTGTTGAAGTATGTGTAAGCGCACCTCACATTTATATTCACTCACCCAATTATAGTTTTCCTATTTCTCACCCGAGACACATAAATGTATGTTTGCCTTGGGAGGCAATATATTTCCCTCGTCACCATCATTGAGTTGTTCTTGGCATGCATGATTGGAAAATAACGTAACCAATAAACGTAACTCTACCAATGCTCAACAAAAATCTGGAATCAATATCAACCAACTAACCGCACTCAACCCTGGAATAATTAAACAATAAAAATGATGAGATTTGGAGGGGAATTGAACAATTGTGAAAGTATGTGTAAGCGCCCCTGACATTTATATTCACTCACCTAATAGGAGTTTTTCTGGTTTTCTACCATATAATTCGTAAATGCGGACAATTCCCCTAAACGTCCGCCTGCCAGGCAATATATTTCCCTCATCGCCCATCAGTAAGTTGTTCTTGGTATTCACAAGTGGAAAACATAACCCTACCAATGCTCAACAAAAATCTCAAATGAATGTCAATCAACTAACCGCTCTCAACCCTGGAATAATTAAACAGTCAAAAGCTCAAGAACATATGTAATTACGTTGTCAAAATTCAACTCTTGAAACAAATGGTGTGACGCCAAAGGTCAAAACATTTTAACTCTCCAAACGTGTTTAAAAACCGCCACTCTTAATAAAAATCTTATCTATCATTTCAATCACATGGAAGAATTCGGCCTTTCATTCGAATAATTAAGTAAGATATTTATGAGAGGCTTGTCACATTAATGTTTGTACCTGATTTAATCTGCACCGAGAATTATTTCCACGATTAGGCCTTGAATATTAATTCACGAATTCCTATTATTGAATGGATGTCCCATTGAAATGATAACACATGTCTCGCCGGTATCCATTTGATTCTCATTAGCATGTGGCGACGTGGGAAAAGAAAGAAAGAAAGAAGAACAATTAGGGGGATGATGGCGGCCTCTTTGATCCTTTAAACAAAACCACGCCTCTCCACCCTCTTCTTTATTGGCTCGTATGAAAAAAAAAGTTATCTTATTATTTATGAAAGAAGTTCTTATCCGTGAAACTGTTGTTAACACATCCTGTGTTACCTCATTGTATTCCTTGTGAACAAAAGAACTTATGGTTTCTTTAAAAAAAAGATCTTAGGATTTCTATTTTCCTATCTTCTGTCTTGTTATAAATTTAAGATCTTGCGTTAGAGAAGAAAGGTCGCTGTGCATGCTTGTGAGTTATTTATGTTCTTCATTATATGCAAAGATCCTTAACTGCAGAGGTAACGTATACCATTAAAAGAACCTCTCTGTAGTGGTATGGTACTATACTTTTTCATTCGGTTTTCGAAATGCCAGGACAAGCTGATTAAATGAAAATTTGTACTTTTAAATAATATTTTTCTTCATTAAAATATAACATAAATATAGATACTGTAGTATTATACATGTTATATTATCGCATTATATGCAGTATTGTTTATCGTTGATTTTCGTGTTCCTCTTATGCATATCGAATAGGTCACCAATGGATGACGGAGAACTGGGAGGACTTTTAGGAATAACTGCCATGCATTTGTGTGTCGTATAGGTGAAAACTCAGAAAACTCCCACCAGACAAAGTGTTTACCAGTGGGCCACGATAAATATGCAATGATAGCTTGACCATCTTCAAAGATAGTTTGATTTGATAATTTCATACATAGCTTCAATGATAGTTTGACCATCAAAACTTGAACAAAAATAATTAATAATCCAAATGAAAAAATATACGTTACCTTAAATACATTCTGAAAGAATTATAAGTAAAATCTCAAAGTATTCATAAAGTTTTAATTAAAAATGTCATAATTTAAAAAGAATATAATTTCCGTTTTTGTATGAAAAGTAAAGTAAAGAACCTTTAAAGGTAAAGAATAAAAGTTTATTTTTGTTTATTATAATGTTTCAAATCTTATCCGATATCATTAACCTTATTTTTCCTCCAAATATTTCTTATAAAATCAATCAAATCTGTTGAAATAAAAATGGAATGATTTAAAAATTACTTCCTCTCCAGTTTAAGAATAATTAATAAAACAAATTCTCCAAAGAGCCCTGTTATGACCTATTTGATAAATTCTAAAAAAGTTTTTTATAGTGAATAGATAGAAGATTTATTAGTTTTTACGAATGAACAAGTCAGTGTTAAGAATATACTGTATTTTACGAATGTTTTACAAAGTTTCTTTGTTGTCATTGACTGCTTTTAATAATATTTATTCAGATGGTAATTTTACTAATCTGAATAGATATCATTATAAAACCAGGAAACTTTGGGCGAAATTGTCGACCAGGAAATTTTGTGATATAACATAAAAGTTTTCCAAGCGATATTATGTAAAATGTTAGCCAAAAAGATGTAAAAATATATAAATAAGAATTGTTTGGATTTAATTTTATCGATTTATTTCAATAATATTGTCTAAATCAGGAGTACCAAAATTTCTATGCTTCGAGACCTACTGTTTAAAAAAGGAAATGTATAGAAGAAATAATGTACAAATAAATATGCTTTAAAATCCAATCATATTCGATAAATTTAGCCATATTTAGTATGAAAATAATAAATATGATTGAATTTATGTTTTTATTTGGATCATTTATATATTTAAATTTATGGTGACTCATCTTAAGCTATTTAGAAATACCCAGAGATTATTAGAAATTAGAAATATATTTATTTCATTATTTAGAAACACATTTTGAGAACCTTTAAATCTGGTTTTTAAACTAATTCGATGATCGTGTAATGATTATTTTATCGATTAATGTAATCGATAATTATTACCGATCACATTATTATCTAATCTTGAATGGAATCCTACATGCTGTTTATCAAATGTAAATAAAGAAAGATAATTTTATTTAAAAATATTTTTTTGCCTGATTATTTAAAACTGGATACTACTTAAAATTACTACAAAAATATTTGAATAATTAGCCTCAATTGTTTTTGTTATTGTATATATCGAATTTAACTTTTCACTTCAATTTTAAAATGTATTTTTTTAATTTATATCTTTCAAAGCAGAAACATACATTTTACAATGTATGTTTTAACTGTAAACTTTACAGTTACAGTTAAACTGTAAACTCTCAAATAATAGTCATTGTGACTCATTCAAATATAAGGCCAATCCCCTCTACAAACAATTAAAAGGCGGTGGCCGATTTGCTTGTGAAGAAAAAAAAAAAAAAAAAAAGAGAATTATAGAGGAGAGAAAAAAAAAAAGGCAATTTGTTCTTTAATGAGAAACAAATAGCGCCAATGTTAAGGCGTACTTTATTGAGGGGTGTGTATGGAACATTAGGAGAGTCTTGTTTCCAAACATTGTGCAGTTGTTTGGCGCCGACGTCTTGCGGTTGGCGAGGAAGCAAACCATTTTTCAGGAGTGCCTCATCTCCAGAGAAAAGGAAGCAAAAAAAAAAAAAAAAAAAAAAAAAAAAAAAAAAAAAAGGTGGTGGCACGCGACGGGTATGAGATAAAAGGCCATCGAGCTTTTTGGGTTTTTTGAATGCGGTTTTTAGTGGTGCTCTTATTTGGGTAGGGACGTAAGCTTTACGTAACTCTAACTTAGAAATATTACGATATGCAATGAGAATGATGTGTGGTCTAATTGGTAGCGTCAGTAACTGTAATCTGAAGAGACACTTCATACTCTCCATATTAAAAAAATGCAATGCGAGATTCGACTTTTTTTTTTTTAAATATATCTGAAGAATAACCAATAAAGTTTACTTGCGTGTCTTGTCTGGTTGTGATGTCGTACTTCATTGGAATTGCCATTAACCACACGCCTTTTTCATGGAATTATCTGTAATAGTTAGCGTTTGCTAATATCGTAAATTAATTCTTTACCATAAATATTTTTAGTTATGATAATAGATTTAATTAAAAAATAGAAGTTAGATGTCTAAAAATGAGTAACTATAATCTCAAGAAACCCTTCATACTCTCCATAATTAAAAAAAAATTGCAATGCGAGATTCGCCTTTTTTTTAATATTTCTGAAGAATAAGCAATAAAGTTACTTGCGCGTCTGGCTGTGATCTCATACTTCATTGGAATTGCCATTAACCACACGCCCTTTTCATGGAATTATCTGTAATAATTAGCGTTTGTTAATATCGTAAATTAATTCTTTACCATAATTATTTTTAGTTATGATAATAGATTTAATTAAAAATTCGTCTTTTTTAAAAAAAATAGAAGTTAGATGTCTAAAAAATGAGTAACTATAATCTCAAGAAACCCTTCATACTCTCCATAATTAAAAAAAAGTGCAATGCGAGATTCGCCTTTTTTTTAATATTTTCTGAAAAATAAGCAATAAGGCTATTTGCGTGTCTGGCTGTGATCTCATACTTCATTGGAATTGCCATTAGCCACACGCCTTTTTCATGGAATTATCTGTAATAATTAGCGTTTGTTAATATTGTGAATTATTTAGTTACAAGTAGTATAATTCTCTTTAGTTATAAAAATAGATTAAATTAAATTAAAAAAAAATAGAAGTTAGATGTCTAAAAATGAGTAACTATAATCTCAAGAAACCCTTCATATTTCCCATATTAAAAAAATATGCAATACGAGATTCGTCTTTTTTAAATATTTCTGAAAAATAAGCAATAAAGTTATTTGCGCGTCTGGCTGTGATCTCATACTTCATTGGAATTGCCATTAGCCACACGCCCTTTTCATGGAATTATCTGTAATAATTAGCGTTTGTTAATATTGTGAATTATTTAGTTACAAGTAGTATAATCCTCTTTAGTTATAAAAATAGATTAAATTAAATTTAAAAAAAATAGAAGTTAGACGTCTAAAAATTAGTAACTGTAATCTCAAGAAACACTTCATATTTCCCATATTAAAAAAAATATGCAATACGAGATTCGTCTTTTTTAAATATTTCTGAAAAATAAGCAATAAGGCTATTTGCGTGTCTGGCTGTGATCTCACACTTCATTGGAATTACCATTAACCACACGCCCTTTTCATTGAGAAAAAACCCATATTTGTAATAGTTAGTGTTTGTTAGTATTGTAAATTACTTTTTTACCATAATTATTTTTAGTTATAAAAATAGATTAAATTTAAAAAATAGAATTAAAATTGATTTTAATTTATAATTGGGGCATTTAAGTATTTTAAATTTATCTTGAAATTTTAAGTATGTGTACTAATATTTGATACTAAAATTGGAGAGAACCAAATTCTAAAATTTCTTGATGTAGTTAAATGACGGGGCCTGACGGCCGAGTGACTGGCGCTCGATGCCACAGGTTTCGGGTTCAAGTACCTGCGGTGATATGGATGTTTGTAGTGATTTGGAATCAACTTTAAACAGCAGGTCCCGGTCTAATATGACTGTAGAACGTTGGGCATAGAACTTTCTACACTGTAAAAAGATAACATCCCTGTATCCAAATCTGCCAGTAGGCAGACGGTCTTATCCAACCATGGGGCTGTTGAGCCAATGAAGTTAAATAACGCGGTAAGCGAAATACTTGTTCTAGTAAATCAATAAGATACAAACATTGCAAAAGAATTGCACATGACAATTGGATTATTGAGCTTACAGAACTACAGAAACCTAAAAAAAAATATATCCAAAATTCAGTGCAATGTTCTTAAAAAAGAAAAGGTTCTTTACGATTTTAGATTTTATAAAATAATCAGAGAAAGCAAGTTTTTTTTCTTATAATAAAGCCTTAAAACAACCTACAGCACCTAATTATTGTCCATGCTATTTTAATCGCCAATTTAAGTCAGTTCTTTTATTATTTTTAAAAGATTTTAATATTTATTTGAACCTTTTAAACGAAGAACTAAAATAATTCTGATTGCTTTTATTATTATTATTATTTATTATTTATGAAAATCTGTTATAAAAACTGAATTTTTTTTTGACTGATTCTTTGGTATTGTAAAAACACATTATTATTTTACTATAAAGCCCTAATTTTAGTATAATTACAGTTTTATTGAATTAAAAAAAAAGAACTAATTAAAACTTTTTAGTAATTCCCTGCTACGCAGAGATAAAAAATATAAAAAATTCAGAAAAAAAATAGATTTCTAACTGTTAAGAGTTTTTAAACTATAAGAAATATTAACACACAGCATGCTTTATAGGCGTACAAGTTAATATTTCAATTCCATTTATTACATTTTCACCCATTGTTGTTTCGAATCTTTTATTTATTGTTGTTTTAATTACTGCCATTCAAAATTAAAAAGGATTAAATGGATGACACATAATATGATGAAAGACACACTTAACGTAATTAGTAAAAAGTAAATTGTGGTCATAAAACACTATTCGTGAGAGAGCTATAACTATATATTTTGCCGTTTATTAAGTTGCACTTATGGAGTCTAGACGCCATCAGCTCAATAGCCATCTGGTTCATTTCAGAAGGAGTAATTTCAGCATAAATTGTGTGATACTTAAACGAATGCGGTTTTGGTTTTCTTTTATTGTTTCTATGTGAAAGATAAATAAAATGATAATTTTTTTAAATAATATTATCAGGGAATTGTATAATCTTATTGATTTATACATTTAGACTAAGACTTGTGAAAACCGAGAGCTACAAAGTGGGGGAAAAAACATTTGGAAATTATCTAACTTTACTTCATTTCTTTATGTAGAATAATAATAAAATCTAATAAAAAATTAATTGATACATCATATTACATAAATTAAATAAATGTTTATAAAAATTGTTTTGATTTTTGTAAATAATATAATAATTTGATAAATAATATAATATAATAAAAAGGAATTGATACATTATATTGCATAAATTAATTAAGTGTTTTAATAATTGGTTTGATTTTTGTAGTAGCTAAAAGCAGAAAAAAATTATTTAAATGTTTTTTTTATTACATTTCTTTATATATAATAATAATAAAATCTAATGAAAAAAGAACTGATGCATTATATTACATAAATTAAATAAATGTTTATAAAAATTGGTTTGCAAACCAAAAACAAAAAAAGATTAGTTAAATGTTTATTTTTTATATAGTGAATAATAATAAATAATATAATATAAAAAATAAATTAGTGGGATAGTGTTACTCGCGTCCGTAGCAAGGTTAATTAAATGTTTTTTATTTCCTTTCCTTTTATAGAATAATAATAAATAATATAATATAATAAAAATGAATTTATACATTATATTACATAAACTAAATAAATGTTTTAAAAATTGATTTAATTTTTGTAATAAACAAAAGTAAAAACGATTAGTTAAATGTTTTTTTTAAATATTTAATTAATATTTTTTGATATTCATGAATAAAAATATTCACTAACGTATGTTGATCCAAATAGATTTGCACGTTTTAATGTGTTGTCTTCAATGACCGCATTTACTTTGTTTAGCGCTATTTTAAAATAGAACATCTTTGGGGCTATAAATAGCATAGGAATGAAAAAAAAAAAAAAAAAAATAAAAGAGATTCTGTATTCAGGCTAGTACGTTATTGTCAAAGATTCTGATCTAATAATTTGTAACAAATTTTAAAACATTTAAAAATTTTTTTATTAATATTTTTATAGCTGAATCCTGTTCCATTATTATGATTTATTCAATATTTTAATTAAAGTAATTAACATAAATAAACTTTAATAATTTGAAAAACAATTTAATTTTTATTGTAAAATCATTGTTGTATAACAATATCAGGATTTTGTAGCAATAAGATTATATAAAACATCAGTTGTTTTTTTAATATTATCAATGTTTTATATAGCATTTCTTTACAATAATACCAGTGGTTTACATAATATGTTGTGATCTCAATATCAGCAAACAGAGATGTAAAATCGGTTTGACTTTGGAAAGATTATTTGATCCATTAAAGTAATTAAATTTTTAATTTATTTATATTAAGACTTAGAACAATTTTTTCCAATAAGACTAGAAATTTTTTTTCTTTGTGGTTTTGAAATTTTTGGATTATCGTTGCATGAATATTTTAAGGAAATAACTGACTATGTTTGTGAACTGATAACAACACCCAGGTGGGTTTTGTTATCAGTTCACTTTTATCTTTAGTTTCTTCATTTGATTTAGATAAAACAATAAGAGGTTAAATCCTAACATAACATTTTATGCTTAACTTATTTTTCTTAAGGGATAAAAAGCTAAAATTATTATTGTTAAATGACCAATAAATCGTTTTAATCAACGAACAATAATTCGATTTGTCTCGTAGCAAAATTCACTTGTATTTAGTTCAGCAATGTTTATATCTGAAACAATGTTTATATCAGAATAAAAACGCAATGTTTTAATTATTTATACAAAGGAAAGTTTTTGTTTCGTCTCAAATTCTTTAAGAATGCATTTGTGTTTAAAATTATAGCAAATATATAAAATAGAATAGTGAATTTATTCTTTAATAACACAGAAAAGTTTGAATAAGTAATTAAAAATTATATAACTGAGTTTCGGAAGAATTTAAATGACTTGTTGATAAATTTGGAGTTAAATGAAATTCTTCGAAATTTCACTTTACTTTCTGTGTCTTAGAGAAATATGTTGCATTTATAGACTTAGTTATAATCATACAGTTTTTTAATAAGACAAAACTTTACAATTTAATATAAAAATACAGCATCGAAAAAAGTATTTATTTTTAACTTTGCTATCAAAGTTTTCTGTCAAGAAATAAGTAATCAGTCACAAGTATTGAACTTGGTTGGCTACTACCATGCTATCAAGTTGTCATAATATACCTCAGTCATTTATGAGTCATTTTTTTACCTCTCATGTTTAAATCATTTTTAAATTGATGGAATATTTTTTATTCGATAAGCTTCACAAAATTTGTTTTATAATTTTTTTTTTTTTTAAATCAGAACATTTTTAGAAAGAACTATTTACTAGAATTATTAGAACAAGTTAAAATTTATTAGAACAAGTTAACATTCTTAAAGTAGTTTTATTTATTTTTAAAATATTTATTTTAAAAATTTATTAGAACAATTTAACATTCTAAAAGTCGTTTTATTATTATTATTTTTTTAATCTTATAGAATGAAAAAAAAAATCCAACCAAAGAAATTCGTTTAAAAAATTAGGTGGATTGAATGTTCGAAAAATAAACCTGTGATAACTAAAATTCAGTACTGATATATTAGTACAAAATTGTATTTTTAATCAGAACACGACTTAGTTCCAAATGTAGTAAAACATTCTAATGTTAGTACTGAAAAAAAAAAAAAAGAGTTAAAAAGTTATGTACTGTATTGGTACTTTCAAAATATTCCACGAACAGTAGAAAATTAGTCTGCCTGATACTTCTTTTATCTTTATGAAAATTGTTTTATATAATAAATGAAGCTCATAATTTTGCTAAATCTATTTTGACGATTTCTTTTCCTACTGTGGTCATTGACGAATCTGCATTTCCCCTAATATGACCTTGAGAAAACCTGCTGCTCACAAGATATTGATGGTGTTCAAACGTTCCTTAATAGATCATTATGAAGAACCATAAATTTCTTTTGATGGATACGATTGTACAATAAACGGCGCCAAAAACAAGGAAATCCTTTGTTAAGGCGTGTGTACCTACAAGGACGTCTGCTCAAAATGTCTTTAATAACACTCTGGAAGCTCGAATACTTCTAAATTTAAATTAATTTTTTTACACATTTTGTTTCATTACAATCAAAGCAATTTGTTTTAAAAATGAATAAATGATTTAATAGTTTATAACGAGACGTCATAACAGTACAAAATTAATGTGCTATTTTAAATCTAACTGTCAAATAGCAAAAAGGTGGTAACCTTTGTTTGACCCATCAGAAATTGTAAGATTTTAGTATTCTTATTTAATTTATTTTTTGAAATTCTTTATTGTATAAAAATACATAAAAATACGAATTTAATGAAGTTTTTACTTTACTTAAATGGCAGTTCACATTTTGTATATTTTTTTCTAAAATATTTATTATTTCAGTGATTAAAAATTCTTGATTAGTTCAATGAAATGGATAAAAGAAAAAAAAAACTTTCCTCACAAACTAATTAAATATTACGTTTTTAACCTTTTTGCATATTTGCCATGGTGAATACCTTAAATAGTACATTATTTAGTAATTTGTTTGCCTAAAAATAGTTAACTAACTGTTAATTGAAAGAAAGTATATTATGTGGATTCAAAACAATTTTTTTCCTTCAAATGCAGCTGAAGAGATTTTTCCTTCAAATGGGTTCCATCGAACATACCTGATAAAAGAATATCTAAACTAAATTGAATGATTTTTTATATTAAATTATTATGATAAAGTAAATTATCATAATTTATTTATATTACTTTATTTGATAATTATATTATTTAATTATATTTTTAAGAAATAAATTATATTATTTTATTTGATAAAGTAAATTAAAAAAATATATTTTTTAAAATTTACTTTATGAAATAACCAAGAAATGTATTTAGTATAATTATCTCAAAAAGTAAATAAATATATTTTATCTCCGAAAAATTTATTTAAAAATAATTAATGTTTATTCTTTTAGAATAATATTCAACACTGAAAATTCTTCTGAGTGAATGCAGAATAAAAAAAAAATAAAAATAAAAATTAAAAAAAAAAAAAAAAAAAAAAAAAAAAAAACTGATGAAATTACCGATACCTGTTAATGATGTCAATGAATTATTATGAAAAACCATCAATTTCTTTTGATTTATATGATTGTTCCTATACATTCTTTTTTTACAAGAATCCTCCATTGATGATATCAATGGAGAATTAATAATCCTTATGATAACGGATTAATAATCTTTATCATAATCATCATAATTTATGATTATAATGGATTAATAATCCTTATCATAAGAATTATTATGAGGGGGATTAATAATCCTTACAAAAAATATTATCGTAGGGATTAATTAGTTCATTGATAATATCAATGGGTTATGAAAAATCATAAATTTCTTTCGATATAATAATAAAAAAATAATAAGTGTGTGTTTACTAACAGGGAATGTCTTCTTAAGGAGTTACTGCATTCTTCCTCTAACACCTTTTGTGGTTATTTTATTTCCGGCGATTGTACTCCATGTAATCGATGGGAGCATCTCCACAATTGACGTTATTTCTCTAAAAGCAAAACCGGCACGAGCTCGTTCCGAAATAGCGTATTTATTTGCAGAAAGGATATTGTGGGCGCCAATCGATCGTCATTGTCATGGCAACGGTGCAGACGCTTTTACCCGGGCAAGGCCTCTTTCGTGCGGCCTCACTGCAGACATCCTCTCACCCACGTAATTAAATGCAACCGTCGACAACATGGCGGAACAGCTCCCTCGACCTGGAAGCATGTATGAATTAATTAAATTCGAGTAATCGTTCGTTGAAAACAGCTGTTGACAAGGGCCTTAATCATCATACATGTATCAATGTATGCACAGCTATTGATGATAAATTGTTTTCAGAATGGTATGAAAATTATAGAGTTGGTGGAGGAGGGTAGTCCTGATAATGATTTCGTTTGTGTATTGAAAGATTGTAGATTTCGTACAATACAATTCGATGTTTCGTATATTAAAGCTTCGTTTCAGCTTTGTATATTACAGTACATACACGACTGTACATATGTATCAAAGTATATACAGCTATTAATGATAAATCATTCTCATAATAGTATGGAAATTAAGGTTTGGAGGCTTTGGTTTGGTTTGTCGCGTTACGGTCATCTTGTGCACACGAGGAATAGGGTGGGAGGAGAAGGAGGTTGATTCTGATAAGGATTTCAGTTGTGTATTGAAAGATTGTAGTATTCAACTTTATATATTAAAGCTTAATTTCAGCCTTATATATTACAGTACTTGAAGCTGATTAATATGTAACATTAATGGTTTATATGAATGATTTAAAAAAGAGAGAAGATACCAATTTCATCATTTTACATTGATTTTAAAGGAACTGGAACAGTTCAACAGATAGCCAGTATTTATCGAGTTTCTTAACTAAACGAACTTCGTTCAAAACCCAACAAGTAAAGAAGAACCAAACGTTTCAGTGTCAATGTCAATGTCTTAAATGGACCCATGCCTGATCTCATGGATATATTGGATCAAGAGATTCGGAAAGAGTCTAGTCTCATATGACGTCTTACGTTTGGTCTTAATGGACTCAGTGTCAATGTCAATAAGGGGAAATACATAAAAGGAGTTAGAAGTAACTTTAAATAAAAGGATATACATAATAGATTGTTTAAAATTATTTTGAAGAGAAAAATGCTAAATTTTGCACCTAATTTAAAAACGTGTAAATATAAATAAAATACTTAAAGGATTAAAATACAAAAGAGGAGAAATATATATTAGTGAATATCAATAATTATGCAGCATTAATTTTTTTTTGAAAAAAAAATGAAACACTAATATTTTATCGTTAATGCAGACTAGTGAATTTACAATTTAACGATTTCGTCATCAATTTTAGTGAAAAAATAGTAAGTAGATTTAAAAGAATCTAACAAAAAAATCCATATTTTTTTTTCTCCTTTCTTTCTTTCTATTATCATTATTAAGGTCGGTATTATCTGAGCTGTCATTCATATCATTACTCTGAAGAAGAAAGAACGAGTTGATAAAAAAGACTGACTCGCTAAATACATAAAGAGAGAAAAAAAAGGAACTTTTTTTTAATGTAGCGAAGCATATGAACAATTACTAATTAGTACTACTTGTTTAAAAAAAAAAGTTCTTAAGAATGCTTTATTCTGGCTATGTGAATAAGTCCTTCGAAAAAGATTAGGATTTAAAGACTGAGATTTGGAAAATAAAAGATTGAATGTGATATTGTTATTATTTCTTTTGTTAATTAATTGATTTTAATTTGTACTTGTATCTATTTTTTCTTATAAAAACTTGATTTAATTTGTAAATTCGTATAAAAGTACTTTTTAAACTTTAATATTTATTTTTGTTCCTTCAAATGCAAGTCTTTTTTGTACATATTGTAGAAGGATTTTTATTTAAGTATTGAAATTTGAACATACTTCAATAGTTTCAAAATAGATGATAAATGAAGAAACAAATTGTTCTAGAAACAAACTTCTATTAGTTTCGTACAAAAGAAGAATTCTTGTGAAATTTTTTTTTTCAATTATTAATTTTTATAATGCACTTGTAGAAGTTAAAAAAGGTAATATTATCCAACTTCATCAAATTGAAATAATTGCTTAAATTTACTAGGTTAGTTTAATATTGACAAAAAATTTTGAATCGTACGAATACAAATCTACCGAACTAGCTCTACATTTAAGCAGACAAATTCAACCGCCATTGGCCAATACGTTGCAGCTCATATTCAAATCCATTGCCAGTATTTGTTACAATCCTTGCTTTTAGAAAATAGGAGACTTTATTGAGATTGTGATTGACGAGAGGAAGTCTGATGATTTGATGGAGAAAGCATGTTGCATCGGCATTGAAGTTGTCTATTAGGATTTTTTTAGGTTTTCTTCCCTATACTCGCAAATACGGCTAGCTAACCCTAAAAGTTCTAATGCTAGATAGTTTCATTTGTCAATCGCCTATCGGCGGATGTACATAAATGGAACAAAGGGTCCACCCCTGAAGAAAGAGAGGGAAAAAAAATGCAAGTCATCCTAAACGAACAATCAAACATAAAGAATTATCTTCTTGTCTTTTATAAAGTCCAAATATAAAGTGATTCCAAAGAAAGGAAAGACATTGGAATAGTCATGACATGTGCTTGATTTTTTATTTGTCGGTATACGACAGCCATCATTCGCCCTGAATTTAGTAGATTCGATGTTACCCAATGTTCACCATGCTATCTTGGCGAGTTAGAAGCTGACATTCAGGCTGCTTTTAGAACTTATTGCCTCGCCATTACAAATGTTATATTACTTATCATATCTCCATGCAATCCGACTGTCAATGGGAGATATTTCAACATACCTGAAATAATTGTTCACAAATATATATTCAATCAAATGATCTTTTGTATTTTAATGCATTATCTTGTAACAACAACAGCTATTTTGTTGAGTGCAATTTTAAGTTACTACAACATGGTTGATTGATTTAATTTAAATTTGAGTTACCTACAACATGATTTTAGGCAATATAATAAAATACACAATGAATTCTTGAAACAAACATTTGCTAATGACATATAAAAAGTAATGCAGATAAAATTCTTCATCCAATTTAGTTTGTAATAAATTAAAAACTGAACAATCTTTTTTTAATATTTAAATATTTAGTTTTAGTCTTTTATTAAATGTCAGACACATTTAATTTTTTTTATCAAAATTTGAAAATTTTTTAAATATTATTTTCAATTTGTCTTATGCTTTTTAAAGTAAAATCGGCATATGATGAGACCAGCTAGAGTCTGTACATCTATGATTACAATCTAAAAGTGCAGTAAATTTAGCATTAAGCTACCAGTGTTCTATCTGTCTATACTAGCAAGGCTATTTGAGCTCCTTTGTCATCGCCTGCAATTGTCGGCTCTCTTTTGAAATCAACCTTTAACGAAGAGTGGTGATCCAATAACGTTCCCAACTCACTGTTGGAGATCTTTTATATGGGCTAATTCAGCTGTTTGAATCAATCAAGCCTACCATAGAGGACTGACGCGTTAAACCGCTCAAGCAACGATAAAATGTTGCAGAAATTTTAGCACGCAATTAATAAAAACCACTTTAGGAAAGTAATAAAACACAAATGCAGCTAAGAAGGTTAAGAAAGATGGCCGTCTGCGGTGACATGATGATCGTTTCCTTTGTAATTATGAGGGCCTCTCGAGTGAAGGGCGCTGCCCTTTCTCGTTATGGAGATTTATTGCTTCCTTCGAACGGGCACCATGCTTTATTCTCCGTCATCCCGCAACACTTATGGAAGTGCCCCATGCTTTTCTATCGGAAGCCTCAGTGACAAAGGAGGCGGGGTGCAGAGCTTATATCGTGCCACAGCTGTGTTATTTTTAGGCAAGCTTTCGCTTGAATTTATTTTTGAATCGATATTTACTTTTGGGGATAATATGGCCATTGAGTTAATATTTTTTTGTGTCGAAATATCAGCCACAGGGATTTCCCGATAAAATCAGCGAGCCAATGCAGAGTAGGAGATCCAATATTCACTTCGCATTTCTTAATATAATTGTGAGTGATATCTTTTCACACATCGATACATTACAGTTAAGAATCACCCGAATACTTGTCCTATTAATAGTGCGTTATTATATTGATTTATTATGAGGGTGTATGCTAGACTCTATAAGAACTATGAGCGACAACCTCGCATCGACATAGGATTTATGGTTAGAGTTTTTTAGATTTTTTCCCCTGGAAGTTGTAGTGTGCTATGGGGCCTGATGGCCGAGTGACTAGCGCTCTGGTGCTCTGTGACACAGGTTTTGGACTCGAGTCCCGGCGGTGCCATGGGTGTTTATAGTGGTTCGGAATCCACGTCAAACCGTAGATTCCTGTCTAATATGATTGTTGGGGGTAGGGATAACTAACCTACTCTGTAAAAAGTAAACACCTTCTGTCTCGAAATCTGTCAGTAGGCAGATGGCCTTGGCCTACCATGGGACTATTGTGTTAATGAAGAAGAAGTGTGCTATAGTTGTACAAAAGGGCTCGATTCACACTAAGGGCGCGTGTTGTAGTTAATTGTCTTTGAAAATGAATATATAGTAAATATAAACTATTAGAGAGTCTCACTTTGACAATCGGATCTGACCTCCTTTCTAGATTTCTTCCTTACACACACGGGAAGTAGTTCCTGAAATATTTTTTCGGTGCATTACTTCCTAACTTATACCACCGTTTTAGAGAAATCCTTCTCCAGGTTCTCCTTCTCCACCTTCTCCAGGCACGTATCAAGGGAACATACACATTTTACAAAAAATTTATTTTGTTCTCAGCCTAAAGAAAAAAAAATATCATTCCATATTTAGCAAGTAAAATTCTCACTCTTCTCACTGAATTACCAAATCAATCGTCTGCCTTTCTATTCTATAGCATAAATAATGATTTCAAACTGCCTTAATTGTTTTGTTTGTGAGTCATTTATTTCATCGCACCAAAGAAATTGCGTTGCATATTCATGGTTAGTTAAGGCGTGAATGACAGGACAATTTTGAAAACACATTGTTGCACCAAACGATGTAATGAGAAGGAGTTACCGATCAGCGTTTCAAATTTGAGTATAAAAAATCCGGACCCTGGCGTCTGCCCAAAGTTCCTACTTGTTAAAATAGATCTGTAAGCTTTATTCGTATTCGTGTAAGACTTGCCTAATTTGAACGAAATTTTATTTAAATAAACAATGTCTAATATTGCCCAAAATTGAGAAATATTCTGCTTATTTATTTTCTAAGAACGGCTCGAATGTTACAATATGAGATCTATGGTTATCCTACCTCCAAAATGATCACTTCTATGATTCTATACCGCAATGGAATCTAGCTTTTATTTCATGTCTGTAAGGGTATGATTGTGATTGTTGCTGATCAGTTCCTTTCTTTTCCTACATTCTGAAAGCTTCAATTACTATTACCCTCATATTTCCAATACAAAATGATTAAATTTTTAATCACTTCTGGAAAGCAATACATTAATTTTTCATTTAGTAGCACGATTTTATCCTTTGGATAATATACACTGAAGTGACAAAAGTCATGGGATACCTCTTAATATCGTGTCGGCCCTCCTTTCGCCCGGCGAAGTGCAGCAACTCGACGTGGCATGGACTCAACAAGTCGTTGGAAGTCTTCTGCAGGAATATTGTGCCATGCTGTCTCGATAGACGTCCATAATTGTGAAAGCGTTGATGGTGCATGATTTTGGGCACGAACAGACCTCTCGATGATGTCCCATAAATGCTCGATGGGATTCATGTCGGGCGATCTAGGTGGCCAGATCATTCGTTGGAATTGTCCAGAATGTTCTTCAAACCAATCGCGAACAGTTGTGGCCCGGTGACATGGCGCATTGTCATCCATAAAAATCCCATCGTTGTTTGGGTACATGAAGTCCATGAATGGCTGCAAGTGATCTCAAGTAGCTGAACATAAGCATTTCCAGTCAATGTTCGGTCCAGTCGCACCAGAGGACCAAGTCCATGCCATGAAAAAACAGCCCACACCACTACGGAGCCACCACCAGCTTGAACAGTGCCTTGCTGACAGTTTGGGTCCATGGCTTCGTGGGGTCTGCGCCACACTCGAACCCTACCATCAGCTCTTACCAACTGAAATCGTGACTCATCGGACCAGGCCACGGTTTTCCATTCATCTAGGGACCAACCGATATGCTCAAGTGCCCACGAGAGTCGCTGCAACCGATGTCGTTCTGTCAGTAAAGGCACTCGAGTCGGTCTTCTGCTGGAATAGCCCAAGAAAGCCAAATTTCTCCGCACAGTTCTAACAGACAAGTCTCTTGTACGTCCCACATTGATTTCTGCGGTTATTTGACGCAGTGTTGCTTGTCTGTTAGAATTTACGACTCTTTGCAGACGTCGCCGGTCTCGGTCGTTAAGTGCAGGCGGTCGACCACTGCGCTGTCCATGGTGGGATGTTATGCCTGAAATTTCATACTCTCGGCATAGTCTTGACACAGTGGATCTGGGAATGTTGAATTCCCTAACGATTTCCGAAATGGCATGACCCATGCGTCTAGCTCCAACTAAGATTCCGCGTTCAAAGTCTGTTAATTCCCGTTGTGCGGTCATCATCACGTCAAAACCTCTTCACATGAATAACTTGAACAGAAATGAAAGCTCTGCTAAAGCACTGCGCATTTATACCTGTTCTACGCGATGCTACTGCCATCTGAAAATTTGCATATTGCTATCCCATGACTTTTGTCACTTCAGTGTATATATCTGTTCTATGTCACTTCAAATATTTGTATTTTCGCTTTAACTATATTTTCTTCTTCTTTACTGGGCGGCCAATTGGCTAGCGCACTGGTCTTTGGTATCCCAGGCTTCAGGTTCGAATCTTGGCGTGGATGTTTGTGAGTGGTTCGGAATCCACGTTAAACTGTAGGTCCCGGTCTGTTTAGCCCAAAAGAGTGCATAAGATGACCGTAGAGCGACAAACCAAACCAATCTTCTTTACTGGTATTACAGCCTTGTACAGACTTGAGCCTCCGACACAACATCTCTCTATCTGTCTCGCTCCAATTAATAATTTTCAGTTGTCTTAGATCCTCTTCGACTCTATCAATCCAATTTTCCTTGATCTTCGTCTCTTCCTATTGTTGAACAATTTACATAACATAATCCTTTTATTTATGTTTCCCTCATTTCTGCTATGTACATGTTCGAGCTAGCGGATTCTTTGTGATTTGATGTCTTTGTGACACAATATGTCTATTTTTAATTAGGTGTTCAATTTCTTTGTTTAGTTTTCTAATCCATATATTATTCTCAACTCTTTGTCCAAATATTTTTCTCAATTTTCTTTTCAAAGGCCCTGATGTAATCCAAGTTCTTAGCGTTTAATGTCCATGTTTCTCCAGTATCCGTGCAAACGGCCTTGATTTAACTATATGGGTGTAATTATATGAGACGAGAAAAAAAAATTTAGATTCTATGAATTCCTTATTGCTTTTTCACACCAAGGCGCGGTTATGACTAATGGAAAATTTTGAATGAAACAGTACGAGAAGTGTGGAAATACCAACGAATTGCTTGGAAAACGCTTGACAAACGGGTTTTCTATGAAATTTATTTTTCAACTGGAAAAAAGAAGATCAAGTGAACAGAGAGTTCCAATCTTGCCCCCGGTCTTGTGACATTGAAATTGCACACCATAGAGTGAATCATTATAAAAACTGTAAAAAGAAAGCAAAATTAAAATGTAATTCCAGCCAAGCCATGGAACAAACAATAATAAAAAGGGATAAGGAACAACTCAGAGGAAATCATACCGCATGACGTAAGTCTGAATTTATCCAACACTTCCATCATTGTGGGTTGATCGGCTTCAGACCTCCATTGTTCTCTAGGTGCAAATGCTGGAGACAGATTATTACAATCTGGAAGGGAGGGGGGTAAAAAAAAGTTAATTCGAGAAGCAATCCACGTTGCGACGAAATCGGAAACGACGCATAAAAGCGTGGGTACTACAACGAGGGTTTTGTGATTCCTGTTTCCACCAGTCTTTGCCCCTTTTTTGCTTCTTTCTTTCTTTCATTCTTTCGATGACAAGAGGTGGTGGAATAATGGCTTTTGTTGCACGACGAGTGAAGGATTCGAGGTTTCCCACGACTTTCTGCAGAAATGCCCCGATTGATATGTGTTGAGGAAAAAAAAAGGGACTTGTTGAAGCAAAGGAGTTAGTGTGGATTAGTGCTATAAGTCATAGGGTGGGCCACTTGATTAAGTGATTTGGGGTTATTTGATATGAAAAAAGTTGTTCCCATGGGTTTTCTTCTGTTTTTCTTCTGTTTTGGAGGGAAATGTAATGAGGTGTAGTGTTGACAAAGATTTAATCTGTACTGAATCGTGAAAGGGGGAAATTAAGGCTGCTTTTATTTTATTTTTATAATAGAAACATTTCATTTTTAGAATATCAGGTTACTACGAAAGTTGTATCAGTTCTATTTGAAGGATAATTATAAGATATGATAATATCTACTCAATTTTTAACTTTCTATGGTAAATCAGCGAATCCTCTGTAATATTTGTAAGAGCAATAAGCGGCCTGAATGGCCGAGTGTCTAGCGCTTGGTGCCACAGGTTTCTGGTTTGAGCTCCGGCGGTACCATGGTTATTTATAGTGGTTCGGAATTCACTTTAAGCCGTAGCTCCATGTCTCATATGACTGCAGAGCGTCACGGAACAAAGCCAGTTGATTGATTGTTCTGGTGCGATGGAATACCTACGGTATCCCATCGCAACAGAAGAATATTTTGTGGTATATGAAAGGAATTGTTCACCATAAACTGTTGAGTGAGGTTCAAGTAATAACCGCTCAATTCGCTCAACAGATCAGCCAGATAAAAGCATTTTGTAGAAAAAACGGCCTTCTTTCGTAAATAGAAAAGAAGTGGGCCTGCTGCATGACTTGGATGCATGAGCCCCACTTTGGATTAGTGACTGAAAGTCATTTACAAAGTGGGGCTTATACTTTATATCACGTATACAAAGACCTAGAAAAATACACTATATAGAAGACCTAGAATTATACAAATTTTAGAAAGTTTTAATTAGGAAATTAATTTCACTCACCCTTTCAGCTCGATCTCGAACCAACAGAATTACGATTTCTTTCGAAGTGTAGAGAATAGAATGTATAGAATATATATATATTATTTTTATTGTTATATATATTATTTTTATTATCTAATAAAGGAAATATATAATAAAATAATAATTAAAAAGTTTAGAATAAAATAATAATATAGAAAAAGGAAGAAAATATAGATAAAGGAAAAGAAAAAAAAATATTCGTAAAAAAAGTGAGGACAAAAAAACTATATACGAATAAACGTGCAATGATAAATTTGCTTTGATATTAATTCTTATCTAATTAGACAGTTAAAACAAAACATATGCTGTCAGGTATTTGTTTTGTCTTATGTCTTCTTGAGTTCACAAGCAATGGTTTTTATTGGATTAGAGTTTCCGAGAAGTCGTACGAAGGCAAGAATGAGAGGGGGACAAGATCATTTGGGCGCTGTCCAAATGATTCCTCAGCGCCCAAGTAGTTACACTCACTGAAAGAAATATTGTGTTAAGAGAATTAAGTTGTAAAAAAAAGACTTTAAAGATCCACTTTCTCTAAATTCAGCTCATTTTGAAGGGATTCTATTTGGAAAGGGATTATGAATGCTTGCCAGAATGCTTCACGATAATGAATGCAATAATTGATGCCACCTATTTTAGTATAAATAATAAACTCAGCATTTGAGTTTTTTTAGAAAATTAAAAGCATTCCTGTGATCAAATTCTTCAGGTAACATGAGCACTAAAAGCGATTTAGTTACAAGTAAAGACAGCTTAAATTTCACTTTCACCGTTCTTCGTAAGTAATTAAGGAAAATAGGAATGTTAAGTAGAAAGTACTTAAAAAATAAAATTAAATAAAGGTTAAGTAAAGCAATTGATATTTTTAATGGCGTTCTTTTAAATTGCTCCAATATTGTAAGCATTTTAAAACTATGTAATCTTGTGTTTGTTGTAAATATAAGTTTAGTTTGTTTTATATTTCTATTTATAAATCAGGAAAGTTTCATAAAATTCTAGAAAATTTTGCTGCATTAATTCAGCATTTTAAAACTATGTAATCTTGTGTTTGTTGTAAATATAAGTTTAGTTTGTTTTATATTTCTATTTATAAACCGGGAAAGTTTCATAAAATTCTAGAAATTTTTGCTGTTATTAATTTTTGAATAAATGGTGAATTATTTATAAAATAAACTTTAAAAATCACGTAACTGCATAAAGTTTTGCATTATTTAAGTGTTTGTATTTTTTACAGTATATATGACTGTGTTTTTGATAGTAGATATTATTTTTTCTGTGGCGCTCAGTATCACTGGTTCGGATTCGAGCCCCGACGGTGTCATGGATGTTTGTAGTAGTTCGGAATCCACTTTAAACAGCGGGTCCTGGTCTAATATGACTGTTTAGGGCAGGGCTGACAACTCTACCCTGTAAAAAAGAAAAACATCCCCTGTCTCGAAATCTGCCAATAGGCAGACGGTGTTGGCCCATCATGGGGCGGTTGCGTCAATGAAAAAAACATTATATTAAGGCGTCATATGTGATTTATAAACTATAGCTCTGCGAAAAACTGCTCTATAACTCTACTGTTAAACTGCATAAATTGCTTACCAGAAATGTCAATAACTTTTAATGATTTTTTTACATTTTTAACCGAATTACTAATTAATGGCATTCTCTGACTTCTTTTAATTAACTAATCAGATGGCAATAATATGGAAAATATTGTAAAACGATATTTTTTCTTTATTTCAGCGTTATTATCTGGCTATATATGATAATAGGATCTGAATTATATATTTGTAGTATTATAATCAGTAACGCATGGATTGAAATATTATTTAATTAAAATTTGAAATCTTCAAAAAATTTTGAACAAATTGATATACTACATTACTCCAGTTCTGGTATTAAAAATCTTGCTTGGATTTGAAAATTGCAAGGAATTCAGTTGGAAGTGATTCAAAATTTTTGATAATGACAATGATTACAAAAGTCACAGTAAATCACATTACCAATTTATAACTATGCTATGAATAATATTGATGTAATATCAAGATATTAATACATGCAGTTAATTTGGCATTAATAATAATAATTTGGTATTGGTACTAAAAATACTGCATGGACTTCAAAATTGCAAAGAATTCAGTTGAAGTGATGTGAAATTGTTGGTAATCACAGTGTTTACAAAAGCCACAGTAAGTCACACCACCAATTTATAACTATTCTACGAAAACTGCTGATGCAATATCAAATAAAATTAATATATGCAGTTAATTTTATGTGTGAAGGGCATCATATCATTAAAATAATTTGAATTATTTTTGTAATAACTAGCATTTTTTTTTTTTTTTTTTTTTTAACTGTTAAAAATAGCCATTAAAGTGTTGGTGTGTCTTAGAAATTAAGATCGTTTAGAGAAAATAAATTGCTTCATATTATAAATTTAAACCGAAGTGAAGACAGACGATGATTATCGACCTAATTATAAAGCAATTTTCTTGAGTCTCTAATCACAACTTTCGTCCCTTCAAAAGGAAGTTTTCCCCTGTCATTATCCTCCAATTATTTTAAAGCAGTAATAAAATAATAATCATTTATCTGAAATTTCGAAAAATTAATGCGGCTTAAGACAAAATTTAACAAAAAGGTTTAATCTCAAACTATTATCTAGTTTTCTAGAAGTAAGATTTTTCTTTTTTATAATTAAAAGTATGTAATTACATCCTTCATGGAAACTCAATCATGGGTTGAGAAGCTACAGCATCGAGGAGTATTAGATCATAGGAAAAAAATATTCTAGCAGAAATAATGCTTGTTACTTTATCCAGAAATAACGAATGTAGCTATCGTGCAAGAAGATGGAGGTCGGAATATTTTATCTGCATGTGTTGTAGTCATTGTTTTTCAAAATAAAGATTCGTCTTGTTTGTCTTTCTACGATAATTTTTTGCACACTTTAGGTTAATTAGACCAGGACATACAGTTTAATGCAGGGTTCCGAACCACTAACAAACATCCATGCCACAAGCCAGGATTTGAACCTGAAGCCTGTGGTATCAAAGGCCAGAGCTCCAGCCAATTGGCTATTAGGATGCGCCAAAATTAAGAGATTCTATGGAAATTGTGACATTTTAGACAGTTGTCTCGCATCGACTATTAGTGTGAGTTTTTATGAGTTTTTAACCATACAGCACTGAGGTGCAGGGCAATCCTTAAATGTCCTTCCTGAACGCACCTCAGGGTGATGAAGGATTTCATTTTATGAAATTCATTCCCATTCATTTTATGCTTAAGAGGAATACGAGGTGCACTAATATAAAAGGAAAAGATGGGTTTTTTTCCCTCATTATGATTTCAGATAGAAAAAGTGATCAGTATAAGTCATCCTAAACAGAAATTATCTCTTCCTTCTAAAAGGGAAAGACATGGTATATAGCAATGGAATCCAAGGTCCCTGATTTACTGGAAAAAATTCTTAAAGAGTGTCGTTTCTTATCCCACTTTGTTGACAGTAACACCTACACCAAGTACATGAACCCGTGTGGTCTCATTGAAGGGGAAAGGGCAGCTTATGTTTTGATGGGTCACCCTTAGGTACGAGTCTGGCTTCGTTCCGTGTCGCTAAAGAACGAGGACAGTGCCTTCATGGATGACTTTTAGGAGCTACCCCGCATTTGGATATTGTATGTGAGAAAACACGAAAAACTCTCCCCATAGTCCGACTAACGAGGCAAGATGTCGAACATCACAGACATCACATCACAACATCTCTTCGTTTTTGAAACAGTGTCTACAACAAAGCCGCCAGTGGTTTGAACCTCAGCCTTGATACTCACCAGCGGCCACATTGGCACAGAGCCACGAGTCGGGCCTTAAAGAAGTTATAGGTTCGATTTACGTCTGCTTAACTGTTTTTACTTGCAGTGGAAATCTCGTGCCCTAGTGGTACCGCGCGCAACTACCGTACTGGAAGGGTCAGGTTCAGATCCGCTAGCAAAATTGTTTTTCCAGGAATTAAGAAACTTGATGGCGAGACGGCGAAATTTGAAGGCGAGAAACTTGATTGCTTGACAGAGTGTCTCATATCAGCAATCTCATTGCCTGGTGGGAGTTTTCACCCATACGGCACTCAAATGTGGGACAGTGGGTTTCTAAAGTATTGTCCTGGAAGTGTTGTTCCTTCGTTGGGATGTTATTCATGATATGCATAAGTGAGATACGAGGTCTGCGCCGAGATACAGAAAAAAAAGATGTGTACGACGTACTAATACTGCTTCATATTTTGAATATAGATGTGCGTAATTACTAAATTTTTTTAGGTGAGAAATGATAATAAAATAAATAATTTTTACAAGAAAATCGATCACCTTCTCTGTACCAAGTCGTTTTATAAATTAGGAAATCGTGACATAACTGATTTTCGAAATAGCGGTTGTTGCAATATTTAAGTACTTAAAGCTAATTGTATTACATTATGTTTATTTTCGCTTCCTGTCGGTAAATTCAAATTTGCAAAGCTCTAATAAGCCCCCAAATTTAAGGCCCCGAAATTCTTAAAATAAATTTATGCTCTCATGAAATAATCATTTTTAAGGCCATTTCGAAATCTCTTTCAGGAAAACGTATTTATATAGCTGTTTAGAGCTTCAAAATCATGACAAGTCCAACTGTTCTTGGACAGGAAATCGATTGCTGAGTCCAATAATAATTGATAGAATTTAAATGAAGTATAAATACAAATAATGTATATATATATATTTTTTTCTTTCTAATGCAGCTGGCAAACACTTAGACAGCTTGGTCTTGGATGCCTCGAGGCAAGCGCTGCACAGACGTTACTCATTTTGCATTACCAAGGGGGCGCGTGTAACTTGAAGATAAGCCACGGACGCGGAGTAACAATGCCCCCGCAATGCTCTACGATCATAGACCGAGACCTACGGTTTAAAGTGGATTCCGAACCACTACACACATCCATGGCACCGCCGGGACTCGAACCCGAAATCTTTTTTTTTTTTTTAGATGTGGAAATTTGTCGTTTAATTTAAAAGCATTTTGATTTCAGTTAGAGAAATATTTTTATAAAAGATTCATATTTCCATCCCTAGATAGAAAGAATTGTAGACTGACACTGACAGATTTATTACTGTATGATTGAATATTTTATTTTGTTTACTCAAAACTTTGCTCAATTTCTGTAAATAATTAAAATTAAATTAAAAGTTTAAATTTTCGTTTTTCCCCCTCATTACTTGCCATTATTGTTTTTGAATGTCAGGATATTTTTGAAACTAAGAATGGCAGATATGTAAATAATTTTGTTTGAATCAATTATTTTAAACAAACAATACCAAAGATGGCATCTTGGAAGGCCGCATCCTATTTCTCGCCTCCTCAAAAACTCAGACTTACAAATTTATTGTGTCCATTCCCAACTTGGACACGAAAGCTTTCGGCTGCTATATTTCAATTGAACCCGCCTTTTCTGCTTCGAAAACAACATGCTATTTAACAGTTCGCTATTTACCAGGCCGCTACAGTTCTATACCTGTAGATTTGGCATTAGTTTTTCAAATATCTAAGGCAATGCTGAGCCCCCTAAATAATATCTATCAATAATATATATAAATAATATATAAAATATATAATAAATATATAATGTATAAATAATATAAATCTATAATTCTATATCCAAGGCAATGCTGAGCCCCCTAAAAATGTTATAATTTCGTTTTCTTACACTTCTTAAATTTTATTGATAAAGGATGAATATCAGTCAAAAATATTTACCTATTACAACCAAAATACATATTTTTCTAATTTAGATGCACTAATTTTAACATTTAAGAAAAAGTCTTGATAAATCCAAGTTTCATTTGTTATATGAAATCACAGTCTTATTGTTTTTTAATAATCTAAAGTCAAAATCTGATACTGATAGATTCAGGTTGTTCTGAAAATAAATACTATAAATATGCTACTTTACTGAAGAACTGCTAAAAGATACATTATATCTTTTTTTTCCCCAGCGAATTCAACAATATTTGTTCCGACTGCAGTGAATTTATTCTATATGGCGTTTGAACCAACTATTCTTCTTAACATTCGTTTGACTGTTATTGATGGTCAGTTTATTTTCATCATGTCAAATTGATATCCTATTGTTGATTTTGAATGCTGGGCACTTTGATCCGAGAAATTTTCTGCCTGAAAAGCTAAAAGATTTCTTATATTCTGCATCGGCATATAATACACGGATGATTCGCAGCTGTTCTTTAGCGTAACATATATCACTCAAGGGCTTTATTTATACCCATAGAAAAAATATTGTCAATTAGAGCATTTTTGATACTGCAATTATGTAATAAAGATCGTCTCATAAATTTAATCATAAATAAAATAGAAACCGAAAAAAAAAGATATGTTTTTAATATCTACGGTGACAAAAGAGACGATATTTTTCCGACGATATGCATTTTTCTTATTTGTTAAAAAGATTGAAGTCTTGATCCGTATCAATGTTACTTATTTATTTGGCCTTATGCAAAGCGTTTTTAATTCTATAACTTTATTCGTTGTCTTTTTCATTTACTAACATAGATCAATGCTCACTAACATAGACATAACATAGACCGCATCAAATCTAATTTCGTAAAAATCCGGCCCCTTTCCATTATCACAATTGCTATGTTTCTTTCATTATGCTTACATTGTTTATATTTTTTTTTTTTCGCACAAAATTTTGTCAATTTTTGTCGGCAAAAAGTATTTTTTTGTTTTATAGAAATTTTTATTAAATTTCTGGAAAAAAAATATCCACAGATTATATGCAATAGCCTATAATCCACACACTCTAATTTTAACAGTTTTTTTAGTATATTATCCGCTGCAGGAAATTACGGTAACGCTAATTTGTTAATATTCTTTTGCAGGGCAATAGCCGCGACCTGGTGAAGCATTGGGACTCTGTGGAAACATATCTAAATCAATACGGTTACTTGAAACCTTCTCCTGATGGAGCGGATAACTTGCGAACTGAAGATAAACTTCGAGATGCCATCCGCCTCATGCAAAGGTACGGCGGAATCACCCCCACGGGCGTCCTGGACTCGCCCACGCTGGAACTGCTCAACAAGAAGAGGTGTGGAATGTCCGATGTCTCTCAGAGGGAGAGGGTCCGGAGATACGCTGTGCAAGGGCAACAATGGCCCAAGAAGGACCTCACATGGAGGTAACAATCTCTTCACACTGTACAGTTTGTTACACTCAAGCTGTACAGTTTGTTGCTTAAAACTACAATTTGCAATCGTGTATACTTTTATTGTCAACTGCATGTTTCAACAAAAACAGGAAATTTCTATTTTATTATTTTTTATTTTACCTACGTGACACGGGATTCACATTCCAAATGTACTCATGAAGTAAAGTGCAGAAATTTACAAGATTACATGCTTTTTCCGTTGTGTCCTTGCTGGAGCAGATACTTTAAATGCGTCGGCCGGAATGTCCTGTCATTGTCGTGTAAGAGAAGGGAAGGAGTGGAAGAATAATTTAGTCATCCTGGGAGTTTTCACTCAAAATTACGGTAGAAAAATGTATGGAGAAAGGAGAGTGGCAAATTTCGTGTCGCAAACCTAGGTAATGCTAGATATTTTGTATCTTTGTCTTTCTAATGGCGGAGGACTTAGGTTTAAGTACCATCATTCGAAAACAACATCTATAATAATTAACTAATTTTAACTGTAGGAAAAAAAATTGTTACTTAAATTATTCGCCACCAGAAGACAGAAATGTACCAGATTCAGCATTACTCGGAAAAGCTTGCTGCTCTACAACCCCATTGAGCCACCGCAATTTTGAACAAACACCCGAAACTGGCTATTTGGGATTTGTACCTTTTCTAACCTATTCTACCAAATCCAATAACTGGCACTTAATTCTCTGAGGAAGCAAGTTTACGTGAAATTCGATGAGATGAATCAAACACTAACCTGGCGTGAACACAGCTCTGTATCTACACCAGGTGTTGCACGTTAAATTTATAAGCCGTAAAGTTCTTCCATTTAGTTTGTGAGGGTGAAAGATGCGTAAACTCGAGATGCCACTGCTGGAGATTTTTTTTCGAACTGTCTTGATCCCAAAGAAAAGTTAAAATGTTTAAAGCAAGTTTCCACTGGATAATAAACTCTCACGTTGTAGAAAGTTGGCCAATCGAAATCCTGCTCTCCTGCCTACTTAGGTTTCCGATTGACTGGCGTTTTAGGATGTAAAAATTTAATATCCGATGGAAACCCTCCTTTACAATTTGATTGACCGTGAAGATATTAATATTATTGCATAAAAGACCATGCTCGTGACCTAGTGGTAATGTAGTACCTGGCAGAAGGCTTATTTATACTGAATTCTTTATTTAAAAATGCATAAAAGATTTAGTATAGATAATGAAGTACTCACTTATAAACAAACTCGAAATTGATATAATCACTAACATTTGGTCAGTTTTTCTGTAATTAAATAAATCTTGAAAAAGTCACGCAGTTGCATCAAATCATGTTAAAAATAAACAGAAACGTTCTTTAACTACTTTCAAAATGTTCTGTTAAATATAGAAAAGTTATTTTTCTGGAGTCAACTCTCTTAGACACACAAGGACCGACTAAACCACAGAAATGCTTTTTTTTTTCTTTAAGCCTCCCAGAAGGGCATCTGCCGTGGCAAGAGGGTTGTATTTTTGGAAATTATGACAAGGTCTTCAAGTGCACTGTTTGTCTGTGTCGAATTATCAAAACTATGAATAAAAAGCATTTCATATTTGTTTTTATATTCTGGTTTCTTTGTTCCATTTAATTTCAATAGAAATTTACGAGAAATTCGTTGGCGATTTGGCCTTTTATTGTTTTTTTTTTATTCACATATTGTAAATGATGCAATGGATATAAGACGATTGTAGACGGATATAAAAAAAAAACACGTTCCATCAAATGTTACCTTTAGAATAACTACCACAGTTTTTTGATGCAATAAATTCGATATATTCGATCGTGTAGTTATTTTCAAATAAGTTTCTACTAGTTGACTATCCAAAATGAGGTAGAAAAAAAGTTAGACGGAGAGATAGTACCGTTAATCCAAAAAGAGATTTTAGGCCTCATGTTCGAATGAACTCAATATTATTTGATCTTTCTTTAGTTACGATATTTTAACTCCATTAAAAACATATATTCATATTTTTGAAGGAAAAAAAAAGAGCAAAACTCATTACATTCTACGGAAGTGTAAGGAAGTTTTTTAAATTTTTTTTTTTTTTTTTTTGAGATAGTGATTACTCGAGAAATTTCTGATAGTAAATAGTTAATAGTGCTATTTTTAAACATAGTGTAGCATTATATATGATATACTTGCAAGCATAACACAAAAAGTGACCCACAATTCCATCACGTGCTCTTTTTTTTAAATATTTCAACACCAAATATACTTATTTTGAACATTTCTTTTCATCGTACTTTTTTTATAACTAATTTAAAATTATTTAATTTTTTTATTATTATTCGTTATTTTTGTAAATTTATTTAATTATCTTTGTTATAAGATTATTAAACAGTATTAATAGCAAATTGCCTTGGTTGCTGTATCATTTCAATTTTTAATTATCATCATTAAAAAACGAAAAACATATTCTATGCATGCTTTAGTTTATCAATAAAACGCATAATTAAAAATTTTTTTTTCAAAAAAAAAAAAATTTTTCTTAAAAAGTTAAAGAAAAATTTAAGAAATTAGATTAATTTTGTTTTTAAAAATTTCATTTTCTGATAGGTTTTAGTTTTAAGTGAAGAATTCATACAGACTCAAAATGGTTATATCTTCAAAAGGAATAAGAACAAACATACATGCCATGTCATGTCTTATTTTACATGCCATGTGTGTCATCAGAATAATAATAAATGTCATGTCTTATTTTGCATGTCCTACATGCGATCAGAGTAATAATACATGTATGTCTTATTTTACATATCATGTATGCCATCATAATAATAATACATGGCACGTCGGAGTATGAGGTTATACTTTTTGAGACATTCTGTATGTCAGTAAATACGATATATGTCAAATATGAGAAACTGCTGTACTGAACATAAAATAAAAGGAAAAGGACCTATAAAGAATATAAATTCCTTATAGGTTTTAAGGAATATAAATATTTTTAAGGAATATAAAGGTTTTAAGGAATATAAGGGTTTAAAGGACCTATAAATAAAAGGAATTAAAACCTATAAGGAAAAGGACAAATATTCTTACCATGTTGAGATACTGCAAAATTTCAAGGTTCAAACTAAATTTATCTAGGGTGAATTTTTAGAAACAATAAATATGTAAATAGCTTTATCCTGTCTGAAAGCCGGACATCCTTATGGCGAAAAGGATCTAGAAAATTGACTGCCACACTACGTGGTCACTCCGCGCCTGAACAATAATCTCATAAGGAAGAAGAAAACAGTTTTTGTTGTGAGCACATAAGGAAATAATGGATTATTATTTTCATAGTTTTAAAGTGAAAAAACGAGCATTCATATGTTTTGTCATACAAAATTTTTTTTTTTTTTATTTCTTTTGAAAATTCACTTTTTATTTAGAAATAACAGTGAAAATAAGTATATTTTATTTTTTTTTTTTTGAAATTTTCGTAAAATATTTTGTTTAATGCACCTTCAATTCATGGAACAGTGTAATTTACAGATTTAATCATTTAAATTTAATTTTTAGCTTAAAATCATAATCAGTTTTAACATCTTATTTTAGTATTTTGTAATTACCAAATTTGTTTGAATTATAGCCACAAAATATTTAATGAAAGTCTAACTAAGAATATAATTTCTGAGATTTATTAAAAACACATTTAAAAATTTTTTAAATACCTTGAAACTTGAT
This sequence comes from Caerostris darwini, assembly GCA_021605075.1. Lineage (NCBI taxonomy): Eukaryota > Metazoa > Arthropoda > Arachnida > Araneae > Araneidae > Caerostris > Caerostris darwini. The sequence goes on along the minus strand of BPLQ01000559.1, from coordinate 125,509 downwards.
CCGCAAGTTGATACAGTTGGAGCTATTTAAAAAAAACCTTAAATCCAAATTAATCAACAAATATCAATAGTTACTTCTATATTATCCTATATATATTTTTGTCACATCACAAATCAATAATTTTGGAATTTTATCCAACATATTATTTATCATTTTTTAAAAATATTTATGCCTTAAATTTTTTTCTTCATTATCATATGTTAGTCCAAACATGCTGGCGTATTTAAATATATTATTTAGCAAAAATCCCATCTACTTTGTTTAGAAGAATTATAAAAGAGAGACTCTTTTGACAATAAATCTTATAAAAATAAAATTACATAGAGAACGATCCTGTTTCCAGGCCAGCATGTTATTGACGATCTGATGTTCTAATTGGCAATAAAGTAGAAAATGATTTTTTTGAAAATTTGTTTGCTTCCTTTATCTAATTAAATTGGGTAATCTTTCACCAAAATTCTAAAATTAAAAAAAAAAAAAAAAAAAAATGAATTATTATATTTTTAAAGTAAAATTAACTTATGGTGTGACGGGCCGTGGTCTGTGCATCACTGCTCTAAAAATTACCATGACATTTTCTCGAGAAATAATACGAACTGCTTTACTTCTACTTTCCTTGTGGTTGTCAAAATAATCCCAGAACTGTCCGTTCCATTACAGAACTAATGTACAGAGCAACAACCTCAAGAAAAAAAATCTTTCATGTGTATAGAGTTGCATGAAAGCTATTTCTTGACCTGACCTGTGCACGGGCATAAATGTCATCTGGAATTATTGCTGTTTTTGAGAAATAGTGCAGACAAAGAGGAAGAGACACGAGCAGTCAACTTTCAGTGAGTTTTATTAGAAATGTTTTATTAACAGAAAAAAAAAAAGTTTCTTCATTATTTCAAATACCAACTCTGATGAAATTTTGTTTGTATTTATACTTCCATCTTTAGAAACTTTGGTTTATGAGTAGAACTGTGTTATTTTTTTCTTCTTAGATGTATGTACATTTCAGATAAATAACATTTAGTCAATTTTTACACATGTTCTCCATATATGTAATAAGTTTTATTGAATCACGGGCATCAGTAGGCCCCGTAATCCTATTTTGCCACGAATAACTCACTGATAAACGATGAGAGAGAATATATAACCATATATTGCTTCAGTTTTATTGTACTTGTAGGTGAAAATATTTTGGAAATCAGTGTCCTAAAACTTTATCAATATCTTTATCAAAACTTTAATTAATAAATTAATAAACTTTAATTTATAAACTTTAGTTAATAAAAAATGGAAAAAAAATTATTTTTATCATCCAGAATTAAATAATTGTAAAGTAATTTTAATTAAATACTCCGATATTTAACTCAGTTTTAGAAGATCGAAAATATCGATATAAATCTTGTTCTTTTTTTACTGTGCTATTTTTCTATTTCATACTAAAATTTTTAATATATATGGATGAAGAAAATTACTTGAGATTTTCATATCTCAAAAAAACTTTAGAGTGAGTTTTTGATTTTAAATTGCTAGACTTAATTATTCATTCTGAATTACTTTCAGTATTTGTCTATACCAAGGGTGTCCATTATTGTCTATATGTCTATGTCTATTATTGTCTATACATCTATGTCCATTGTTTTCATATAGTGTCCATATTTGTCTATACAAGGGGTTCCTTGGACCACATTTGAAATGGAAAAAGTTTCGCTGACTGCACATAACTTATTATTAATTTAAAAATAGTTGTCACGTGAAAAAAGTATTAAAAATGTGCCATCTAAGATTTCTTCATGATAAATAGGCGAAAATATTATAGAATACTAATCATTAATTCCTTTTCAAGTCGTTTATTTATCATTGATCAGATAAAAAATTTTAGTCGAATATAACTAAACAATAAAATTAAATAAAATTTTTTTCATTTATATATTTTTTATAATGTAATAAGTAAGTGCATAAAAATTTCAACATTTTAAAACAAATTTGAGATTTCAGTTTAAGCCACATTTATAATATTACTAAACTGCATATTAGCCAACGGGTTGGGCAGCCCTGGTCTATATTAAACGCTTTCATAGAATTCCATGTATTGAAATATTCAAAAATGGGAACGATTCATAAGAAAATTATATTTTGAATAAATTTGTCCAGTTTTTACCAATAGAAATACAAGAAATAATACAAAAACAGAAGTTGTCGTTGTTCTAATACAGCTGGCAATACAGAGACAGTTAATATTTATGTCGTCAGCAAGGGCATTGCTGTTACTCATTTAGCACTACTCAGGGGGCACGTGTAGCTTGAATATATGCTACGGATGCAACTAACACTACCTCCACAACGCTCTAAGATCGTACTAGACGGCGACCTACGATTTAAATTGGAATCACTACAAACATTCATGCCACCGCCGGGAATGGAACCCAAAACCTGTGGTACCGAGCGCCAGAGCGCTAGCCACTCGACCATCGAGCCCCCAAATTAATGCATCTAAATTAGAAAAATGTTAGAATAGCTAAATATTTCTGATATTATCTTTTTATCAATAAAAAAAATATGAAGTGTAAGAAAACGAAAGTATAACAATTTTAGGAGGCTCAGCATTGCCTTGGCATAGTTACCACTATACCACTCCACACCACACCAATCACTGTGCCTAGAGCTGAGTTGCCCCTTTACAGTGTGGGAATGATGTGGATGAGAAATCTGATTGGGCTCTGTCACGCTCTACGGTTATACGAGACCAGGAAACCGAACCCGAAACCTGTGGTACCGAGCGCCAAAGCGCTGGCCACTACCAAAAACAGAAATGTATGATGCCCAATTATTTAATCGCATCACAAATGAAATGAAATAAAATGAAAAAAAGGAAACGAGATGGGGAAAAAAAAGATTAATAGGCGGGAAGATCAAAACCCACTCAAATCGTGCAGCAGATGTCAAATATCTAATTGCCGTAATGAGCAACAAATCCGAACATCAACGTGAACTCATTAACATCCATTAAAACGAGTAGAAAGGGAAGAAAGGATGGATAAAAAAGAGAGAGTGCAGAAGTCGAGGAGCGTTGTCCCCGGCCATTTTGGTTCCTGTGTGCGCCGGAAGATCTAAATTTAGTCTCTTCGCGAGCGAATTCATTTGAATAAACACTCCTTTTCTGCCGCATCGCTCACGCGAGACAACGCAGCAGAGTCACGCCTAATTGATGGAGACATCGTGAACGATATTGCATGACGAATTCGTGACGCGCTTTTAATTAAGCCGAGTTTTACGAGCGCTTTTATCGGGTCGAGGGCTTCCGGTCGTTTCTTCTGCTTCCACGAAATCAGTGAGTCATCGGCGACGGAGGAGGGCTTTGTTTGTTTGTGGGAGGAGAGAGCATTCTGATGTAAATCATGCTGAAATGTTGATCAACAAGTCGATTCGGTTGATTTTTCTAAATCGACATGCTCAATTTCTATGCGCGTAACGTTCCATTGTCATTGCGAAAGTTTTTTTTTTTTCTTCTAATGCAGCTGGCAAATAGACCGTGATCTTTGCCATAAGGGCTGCACCAATGTTACTCACTTTGCATTACTCAGGGGGCTCGTGTAACTTGATGGTAAGCCACGGACGTGGAGTAACAATGCCCCCGCAACGCTCTACGATCCTATTAGGACCAGGACCTACGGTTTAAAGTGGATTCCGAACCACTACAACACCCATGGGCAAAGCCGGTATTTGAACCCGATACCTGAACGCCAGAGCGCTAGCCATTCGGCCATCAGGCCCCTTATTGGGAAAGTAAGTTCTGTGAATGTGTTAAAAACATAGATGTGGCCAGACATAAATATTTATTAACCTTTGAAACACATCACATGATTCTTCTACAAAGTCATCTAGCACATGGTCTTAAAAGTATTATCTAGAACAGGGGTCTCCAAACTTTCCAGCCTTAGGGCCATACTGTTTACTCCAGTAAGTACCAAGGGCCAAATCCGTTTTAATTTTTTTGCCATTATCTATAATTTCCAGTTAGTTGTTATGCTTAAGTTAAATTTTCTGCGTATTATGCTTGTCATTAAGCTTTACCTAGCAAGTAAATAAAACCGATTTATTATCATTCTGTTTTTTTTTTTTATTTATCCAAATTATTACAGTTACAATAAGCTATTCGCTGTTGCGGGCCGGATTGAGGACACTGGCGGGCCGCATTTGGCCCGCGGGCCGTAGTTTGGAGACCCCTGATCTAGAACATAACCAGGGCCTGAATGGCCGAGTGTCTGGCACTCGATGCCGCAGGTTTCAGATTCGAGTCCCGGCGCTGCCATTTGTTTGGAGTTCACTTTAAACCGTAGATCCCGGTTTAATATGATTGTAGAGCGTTGTTTTGAGGTTTAAACAGTTTTCATCCCTCGTGGTTCCTCGCTAAAGTGAAGCTCCATATTACCCTTAGTCATGGCGTCACGGATTAGTCACGGAGTCTTCTGGACCTGATGTAGGCCTTTCTGAACCAGGGGGATTAGTAACAACAACAACATAGAATATAATCGTATCCTGTATTTGTAACTTTTCGGAACACGCGGAGTTAACACGCATAAAAATTATTTTTAAATTCTGTATAACAACGAATATTTTGAGCTACTTGTATTATTCTAAGGCAAACACACATGAATCTTTGCATCATACATCTGGCAACAATAATTCTATTCGGATTTTACGTTGATTTACAAACATCTGATTGGTTTTCTTCCGTATCCAAAGATTGTGTGTTATTTACTGCTTATTACTGTTTGCATTTTACCTTTGATTTTTTTTTTGTTCAAAATGAAGACATTTTTAGTGATGTATCGTATAATAATATTAGGTTGGGGAAAAAGAAATCCATTATTTTTATATGAACTTCAGGACTTTATTTAACATGCTTCGGATTGTCCGATTTAGGTCAAATATGCACCGTTTTGTTGTATGATTTGTTGCCATTTTAAAGGTAACTTCATAATGCCTCTCTCATAGAAGTCCTGGTCTCTGTTTGCAAAAAACTCTAGTAGTCGATTTTCACAATCCTCCCTAGATGCCAATTTTTTATCATTAAAGAAATTTTGCAATGCAAGAAAAAGATGATAATCGCTTGGTGCCAAGTCCGGACTGTATGGCGGATGCATTAAAACTTCCCAACCAAGCTCCTGAAGTTTCTGCCGAGTCACTGTAGATGTGTGTGGCCTAGCGTTGTCCTGGTGGAACACGACACCTCTCCTGTTGGCCAATTCTGGCCGTTTCTGGTCAATCGCTATCTTCAAACGGTCCAGTTGTTGACAGTAGAGATCAGAATTTAGCGTTTGGCCATATGGAAGCAACTCATAATAAATAATCCCCTTCCAGTCCCACCAAATGCATAACAGAACCTTCCTGGCCGTTAGTCCTGGTTTGGCCACCGTTTGAGGTGCTTCACCGCTCTTTGACCACGATCGTTTTCACACAGGCTTATCGTATGTGATCCATTTCTCATCTCCAGTCACCATCCGTTTAGGAAATGGGTCTATCTCATTCTGTTTGGCCAAGGCTTCGCAGATGGAAATTCGATCCATCATGTTTTTTCTGTTAATTGGTGTGGCACCCAAACATCGAGCTTCTTTTTGAATCCAGCTTTGTGTAAATGGTTTAAAACTTTTTATGGTCGATTTTTAGCTCCTGGGCGATGTTACGACTGCTAACATGCCGGTCAACTTCGATCATTTCTCCGATTTTATCGACATTTTCGACGACCGGCCTACCTGTGCGAGGTGCATCTTTAACATCAAAAATTCATCTGAACGGAATCTACGAAACCAAAATTGCACATAATTGGCTGTTACAGTATCGGAACCATAAACACCATTCACAATTTTAGCCGCCTGGCTTGCATTTTCGCCTTTGTCAAAGAAAACTGTAAAATGTACCGAATTTTCTCTTTGTTCACTTCCATTTTAACACCCTGTAACTCCCAACTGAATGGACCAAACAAAAAACAGAAAAAGAATTATTTTAGTACGAAGTGCCACCTTTCTAACGAGCATAAATCTAAAATTGTTTAATTGATACTTTACGTGATATCGATCACTACAGCCATCTATCGAAAAAATAATGGATTTCTTTTTCCCCAACCTTTTTTTATATTACTTGGTAGAGAGCAACATCTAGACCAAATCCAAGAACCAATGGGGCCTCATAGAAGGGTAAAGGGGGTGGGGAGGTAGCTTCTGTTGTGACGGAGCATGCGTAGGTAAAAGTCTGACTTAGCTCCGTGACTCTGACTTATTACCGGGTAGGGTTGTTAGCCCTAAGTCCAACAGTCATATTAGACCGAGACATAAGGCTTAAAGTGGATTCCGAACCATTACAAACATCCATGTCACCGCTGCGACTTGAACCCGAAACTTGTGGTGCAAGATCACTACTCACTCGGCCATCAGTCCTCTATTTCGTTTTCTATGATTGCTAAAGAAAGGATAACTTTTTGACTGTCACCAAATTCTGTATACATCTTGCAAAAAAATATATTTGCAAGTTAATTTTGTCCTTCATGTTAGTTCGCAGTCTTTATTCTCTCCTTGTCCTAAATCAATACAAGTAAAATTATACAAAGTATCTCAAATATGATCATTAGATCAATCTTCGTCTTTTGATTGAATTTTTGATGTAGAAAGACGACTGCGACTAGTTTTTATGTAGGAAATTGATCTGAAATAAATTGACCACTCCCTTCTTAAGAGGTCATCTTTCTATAATTTATTCATAAATACAGTCTTATCTTTTATTTACCAATTTAAATTCATTCCTTAATCATGGTTTGGGTCAATTTCCCATTGTATTTTGAGAGAAATTTAAATCCTAACAGAAACTAATTCCTGATTAAATCCTATACGACGAGTTAAAAAAAAGAAGGTATCTTCTATTTTTCTTCCTATTCAATCCTTTGTAATACTGATTATTTTTTATTGTTGAGTTCATGTTTGATTTACATTAAGGAAGCACAGATGTCTATCCACCGTAGGTTTTCTAGAAGGATAATTTTTTTCTAGAGTATTTTTTTAATATTTCAGATTTCGATGAAAAGATTAAATAGGGAACATGGCTCAGTTTTTAATTTAATAATAATAATAATATTAATAAAAATTAAATGTTACAAAAAAATTTTCTTCAATGTTTTCTAATTCATTGCAAACTAGGTTTGGTTTGGTCTGTCTCTTCACTGTCATATTTTGCACACTAGGTCCTATTTTCCAAACAACGAGGAGACACGATGGCATTTATGATGTTCAGCATCTTGCCACGTTAGTCGGACTATCTGGTGCGAGTTTTCCAGGTTTTCTCTCGTATGATATAAAATGCAGGGTAATTCCCTCTTAAAAGTCCTCACGGAAGACTTCTACCTACCGGTGCTCTATCAAAACAGAAGCTGCATCTCTCTTCATTCTTCCAAGAGGGCTAACAACCAATTTATACTTATTATTTATGAAAATCAACAGCGAAATAATAGTTTTTTTTAATCTAAGCAAAATAATAAATTGAGATAAGTTCATTAATTCTCTTATAAACTTTTTAGTACAACAGATATTGTAAATCAATCAATGGCAATAGCTTAATTAAAAGATCACACAAATTATATCGGATATGTAAATTTAAGCAATTAACTTTTTTACTTAAAAAAAAAAAAGTCGGTATCCGATCTCTGTTTGACATTTAAATCGTTAATCATAAATTTTATCGTCGCAAATTGGCCACATAAAAAATTAATACCAAATAAATACCTTTTGTGTATGCTAATTATTTATTTTCGATCTTAATATAAATATTATGATAACTATATCGGTAAAAGATACAGTTTCGTTATGCCAACGTAGTAAAAGAGATGATTAAAATAAACATGATCGCCAATGATGTTTACTTTAAGTATGACTTGCCATTCGTTCCCTAGTTGCTACGTGTTTGACTGGTTAGTTTGTTTTGATTAGTATTCCATCCGTTTCAGCTTACGTATTTATTTTCCATTAGGCAGCAGATGAAACAAAGAAGCGTGCCCTGTGTTTTCTTTTTCTTTTTTTATCTCTTTCTCTCTGTTTAGCTGCGCAGTTGCCCTTTGTGTTGACTGAAAACGTGTTTCAAGTCAACTCTGGTTATTTCTTTTCTTTTGCATTTCCTTGTTCGCTTCTTTATTTGTTTATTTCTCTGCTTTTCTTTCATACTCCATTCTCCGAGGTGCTAAAATGCTGATTGTTTGTCCTTCCTTGGCGACATTTCCAACAGTACCGAAGAGAAATTTTTTTTTAAAATTTATTGAATTTTTGTTAACGTTTTTTTTTTTCTTTTTATTGTATGTGAGGTATAATAAAATTGGAAATATTTGTTTACAATTTGGGTCAGTATAAATGTTTCATGTTGAAAGAAATTAACTAAACTATATATTTAAAAATTACTAGTTAGCAAATACAAACTTATAATGAGAAGTTACTGTGTTTTCCTTTTTTTTTATATCGCTCATTCGGATATATCGTGCTCTTCTACAAAAAAATCCCACAAGAATAAAAGTTATTCTCTGTTTGTGATTTTAATAATAAAAAGATGCTAGACTCGTGACTCAGTGGCAATGTGCGCCGCTAGTGAGCATTAGGGTGGAAGTTCAATCAGCTGGCGGCTTTGTTATAGACACTGTTTCAAAAAACGAGAACACTCGATGGTGTTTGGGATGTTCAGCATCTTGCCTTGTTAGTCGGACTACCTGATGGGAGTTTTACGGGTTTTCTCTCATACGATACGTAAATGCGGAGTAGTTCCCCCTAAAAATCCTAAAGGCATTCTCCTCCTTCTTCAGCGACACGGAGCAGAAGTCAGATTTCCACCCATCGGTGCTCCATCACAACAGAAGCTGCAACTCTCTTCGCTACTTCCATGAGGGATACGACGACAACAACATCTCTTACAAATCCTATTTCGCAGTTCTGAATTACCACTATTTTAAATTACACCAACATTAGAACCTATACGCTATAATGAGGAGTTACAATTACAGTCATATAAGAAGGATCACAGTGACATAACGAATAGTTCTTTTTTCCCTAATGTAGCAAGCAAATACTTAGACAGTTGTCTTTTATTCCATAAGCAAAGGCTGAACCGCCGTTACTCACTACCCAGGGGGTGCGTGTAGCTTAAAGATAAGCTACGGACGCGAAGTAACATTACCACCACAACACTCTACGATTACGTTAGACCGGGACCTACGGTTTAAAGTGGATTCCGAACCACTATTAACATCCATGTCACCGCCGGAAATCCGAAACCTGTGGTACGGAGCGCCAGAACGCTAGCCACTCTGTCATCAGGCTTCTATAACAAATAGTTAATGTATGGAATCTGAATGCATTACTTTTCTATATTCTTATACTAATCTGTTACATGTCTTCTTCTTAAATTGATGATAACGCGATAGCCTTATCTTTTGATATCAGTTCGAAATAAGTAATGCAAGATTTCATATGCCGGTTATAATCACTATAAATTTGTCAGCCGGAAATCTTCTCCATTGTATTTCTCTGAGAGGATAAAGAGCGCACCCCACCCGCCAATGCTTTTGTTGCGGGAGGGGGGCTGTTAATTTTAAATTGCTTGGATGCATAGTGTAGTATGTACTCTGGGCAACTCTGATCACTATAAATAGTGCATTCTGGGTGCACTCTACATAGTGCACTCTGGGAAATGCATAATCTACAGCAAATCTGCGTGGCGAATGACCTCAGATCAAGTGGTGCTCGTTATTTGAAAACAAAGAAACTATTCTAAAAACAGGAAGAAATTAAAAGGCGCCATGGATAAATTTGGAAAAATTATAAATAAATAACGATAAGAAGTATGATAAAAGCTAACGTGAATAGAAATAAATTCTGCAACTTAACATCTGACCTTTATCGATAAAATCAAGCTGTTTTTGTTTCTTTTTGATAGTATTTCCAGAACATAATTTCTTTTTTTTTTTTTTTTTTATCTTGCGGCTTATGTAAAAGAACAGATGCATTTTTGAGAACAATTTGCCTATTATTCTCTTTTAAAATTCAACCATCATATGCATATAAGTTGATTCTATTTATAAAATAATATTCATTTAGATTTAAAAATTTTATCTGATTATGACATAAATATGACACAAAAAGTAACCGTTGAGGAAATGTCATTTAATTTTTTCTTTTAGTCAAATTAGTATTTTTTAACGAACTTAAGCATTCACTAAAAAAAGTTATTTAACGTTGTTTTTATCTTTTAAAAAATATATTGTAGTGTATTTGACATTGTCTTCATCTTTTAAAAAATATATTGAAGTCTATTTGACATTGTTTTCAGCTTTTAAAAAATATATTCAAGTATATTAAACATTGTTTACATCTTTTAAAAACTATATTCAGTCTATTTGACATTGTTTGCATCTTTTAAAAAAATATATTCGACCAGAATTGATTAATTAGAGATTGAAATACAGTGTGCCCTACTGAAATTAACGCGTAAACATGCCTCTTTTTAAGATTATCAGATAAAAAAAAAGTTATTAAGCAAAATAATAAAAATTTGATAGATAATAACTTAACATTTTATTTTGCTGAATTTAAAATCATTGCACTTAGAATAGCTAAAATTAATGCATTTATTTACAATTTTTAAAATTATAATAAATTCGTTAAAAACAATAATAACTAATGAAAAAAAATGAATTTTATACGTAATAGCTACCGTATAAGAACAGTTAAGTTCGGATTACTTATTAAACATTTTTCAATATTTGGATATTCATGAACTTTAATAAAACATACTCTATTACGTGGAATAAATTGAATTTTTTTCCGTGTCAAAATTGAATTTTTTAATTATTTCTTATTAATTTCTTGGAATTATAACGAGAATGACTCGTAGGAGAAAACTTTTATCAGGCACTATATTACACGAAGAAGTTTTACATTGAATAATTTAAGCTTTTATCAGGCATTGTATTACGCGAAGTTTTTTATTGAATAGTTTAAACACGCATATTCTTGTTGTTTTACACTTTTATGACTTCACATCTTGACACTTTCAAGAATTAATGTCCGCTTGATTCAGAATTTAAATTGCTTTTTTACGAAGCTATTCTTGAAAATAATGAGAGGTTCAACGACCTACATTTTCGAATATTAATATGTTTATCAGACCAGCTGTCATTTGTTTGCTTTCCCGCCTTGTGAATGAGGCGAGAAAGAATTCTTTTGAATTTGTTCAGATAGTTCTATAGTGTTTGAGCGTCTGTCCCAATTATGGGCTGACACTGTCATCGGCAACATGCAAACAAGTGACGTTAAATATAATTATCCGTTATTATTAAAAGCTATAAATGCAGATTTAAAAATATTCCTTTAATTTTAAGCGAATAATTGCATAATACTATGTATGTTTGTCACTTGCGGTTCAACGACATACTTTGTTTATTATCAAGTTTATTCTTTGATGATGCATAACATTTTCGGGTTTTTTTTTAAATATATATACGACTATTTATTTTCTAACATAAGTTTTCAATCTAGAGATAATGTTTCATGCTTATTTCACGTTAATTTTCATTTCTCATTCATAAATATTTTAGGGCAAGTGACATACCTATTTTGAAATTAGGTATATACATTAAAATATATTAATTATTATAATATATTTTTATAAAAATTAATAAAATAAAAATATACATTAAAAATATATATAAAATATTTAAAAGAATATATTTAAATATATTTTTATCTGTGCATTTGATATGATTACCTGTTGTAAAACTGTAATTAAAATATTCTCAATCTTCCATAATCTATTATACGCATAAAAGATAAATAATAATAACTGTATTGATTAAGTTAAGCATCTGTATAATACTTAACATTATTAAATGCATGAAATCATCATCATAACTGGCTCGACAGACCGTTGTGGGCCTTGGCCTTCTTTAAAAAATCCATCGAGGCTCTTCTTCTCTTAGCCGTGGACCTCCAGTTTTTAATCTTAATTACAATAAAATCAGAGTCCCAGAGTTTAATCTTAATTACAATAAAACAGTCGACCCATCTCTTTTTCGGTCCTCCCCTTGGTCGTCGTCTAAAAGGGATTGCATTGAAAACTCAAAGCAGCTCTATCAATTTCCATTCTCATGAAATGACAAGTCCATCTCATTCTGTTCACTTTAATAAATTTTAGAATAATGCATAAAATATAAATTAACAAATTCGTTGGACTTATATCTGAAAATATTTCTATCCAAAAACCCGTCTTTTATCAGTTCTATTAATAATTAAAGAAACTATGTATTAAAACGGAACCATCCCCTTTTTTATTTGTTTGAACATCGATGGCCGGCATGTTCTACTTAAGTATTCCTCAAACGATGTTAATGGGACATGACGAGGGTGTTTCTTTCCGGAAGGATTTTTAGAGGTACAATATAGTGCCTCGCCTTTGCGTGTCCTATGAGAAAACTCCCAGAAAACTATCACCAAGCTGTCTGACCATCGATGCGGGGTGCTTTACATAAATTGTCACTATCGTCTTCGAGTCGCTTAGTTTCTGAAAGTGTTGACTGCAACACATACCACCAGAGGAACCTGAGTCCATCTGCATGCGTCGGTTTCATACAGACTTTGTTTAGTTTTTTTGTGTTTCCCTTTAACTGAGAATGATTGTGTCTTGAAATTTCAGAAAATTGAAGGCTACCCATTCCAAAAATTTGACGCACCCAGTTCCGCAAATTTCGTGTTACATATTCCGAAAATATGATGTGTTTTTACTTCTGCATCTCTAACATAAATATACTTAAAAAATTTGAGTGGTATTTGAAGGCAATCATAAAAAAACATTTAATGAACCTTATGATGCTTTCTTTCGAATTTTGTGTTACAAAAGTAGTGTAGAGGAATTAGAATTTGATTTATACAAAATTTCCGAAAACATAATTAGTTAGAGTGGTAATTAGTAGTAACACAATTAATCCTGAGGGTAGCCTGGCTCATTATAAATTTATTTTTTTGATTTCTAGTTATACAACAGTAAACTTCCATTTTTTAATTACTCGATGAGTAACAAACATTCAACATCAGTGCGCCCATTTCAAGAGCAAGAGTGCGTTATCGAATTTCGTCTCTTTAAAATCTGCGTCCAACCTACGCTTCGAAACGGTCAAAGCCCGTCTTTGATATGCAGCACTTAATCATCCTCTGCGCACGGTGAAAACCAGAACCGAAGTTGTCGGAAGTGTTTTGGGGTGAAATCGAAGCGCGCGGCCACATCATTTGCGCCAGATGGCGAGCTTGACAAGCGAGCGTCCCAAAACGTCAACCAGCCTTTCCCAAACGCCCATGCATTTCGATGCTGGTTGAAGGAAACGCAATGCAAACATTGCGTCACTCGGCGAATGAAAAAAACAAATAAATCTGCGTCCGGATAAAAATCTTGTTTCTGAATGAGCAGTGGCCGCAGCGGGCTCATCTTCATTCATGTCTTCTCGCACGCCTCCACCCCAAAAAGAAAGATAGCTTATGCCGGGAAAAGCTGGCTGTGAAGATTCTGCCAGATTTTATGTACTTTGAATGTAACACATATTTTAATTCCATGACTAATTTAATATAAAGATTAATATAAATCTTTTAAAGGATCAGATTTGATTCAGAACTTTTTGTTTTGTTTAAAATCGAAGATATGCATTTTTATAAGTATGGTCAATAAGTTTTTAGCCTGTTTTTATTTATGTTTATGATAGAAATTTAAATACAAATTAGAATTTTTGTTTCATCTCCAGAACTTTCGAGATGACTGCATAATATATCAATGCTGTTATCACTAAAAGTGACTTTTCTTGAAAAAAATATTGGAAATACAAGCATCATTAGCAACAAACAACATGCAGCTTCTAGACCATTTTTTGCTTGTTGAAGGACATCAAAAATGTCTGCTAATCAACATCATATCGCGATTAGAAGACGTAGAATATTTCAGGTGAAATTGAGTTTGTTTTAGAATAATACAACCCAGAATTAAAAATTAATATTCGCGCAAGTTAAATAATCAGCATTCAGAAAAGTAATAATCTCGTATGAATATGCTAGGGATAATTCGTTAAGGAGTCAAGCATTTTGCAGCTCCTCGACCATCTTTGAAAGACATCAAGTCAAATGTCTGTGAAGCAACATGGAATCAGATTACCAGACGTAGTGTGAACGTGTGAAATTGAGTTTGTCTTATACTAATACAATCCAGAATTAAAAATTAATTTTCACACGAGTTAACTAGTGGTGATCAGAAAATTTCCAATAATTTCGCATGAGCATGCTAGGGATAATTCGTTAAAGAAACACACATTTTATGGAACAGAATAAAATATTTTTAATTAAATATTCCCACTTCCAAATGATTTTGCTTTCTCACAGTAGTACAGAATCCTCTAAACAGATTCAATTCTATACCTACCTTCTGAAATTTAATTCCCATTCTTTTTTTCTGTATTTACTATATATTATAATGTCGGAGTGGCTTGGTGAATAGTGTATTGGAATTCTGGTTTCACTTCTAATTCGATAAGCCTAACTGAATCAAATGTTCCCATAACCATTCCTGACATTGTCATGATAAATCTATTGATCCAAAAATACTTTCGTTGGGTTCCAGAAGAATAAAAAGAAATATAACCTCCCAAATGTATGTGCCATTTCGTTCTTGTCCGATAAATATTCTTGGAATGGCAACTCTTCTAATTTTTTTGAAACAAAATCGTTTGCTTACAAATTTTTTTCCCTTTTGTGCAAATCTAAGTCAATTTCTTTATTGTAATTGTTATTTTGTTTCTATTAAATAATTACTTCATTTACTCTTTAATTTGGATCTTACATCAACTTCCAAATTAAAGGGGCAAAATGAGGCTATAGAGAAATGATTCCAAGTGGTGCATCGTGAGAAATGTTACATCTGCTATATAAGTTATTCTACTGTTCCAGCAATGATTGACCTCGATAAAAATTCCTAGTATCTGAAAATAACAATAATATAGAGGAATAGGAAAAAAAATATGTTTTTTAAAAAAAAGAAAGATATATATATATATATATATATATATATTTTTTTATGATAGTTTGTGCTTATGTAAAAATGTCGTGCTTTATATATAAAAGAAAGGCGTGCATAAAAAATTTTATTAATAAACTTAACATTTTTAAATTAATATAGAGTGAAACAAATAAATTAATTGAATTGATATTAAATCAGATACAAATTTAGAAAAATTTCAATTTAGAATTATTTTTTTTATTAAGGAATTCGTGTTTCACATTATAAGGTGACTATTATTACTTTCTGGAAGCTCTTTCAGGAGATCTGTTATTCATTTACATGGCGTACGAAATTAAAATTCTGAAAATACTCACAAGACCATTCCAAAAAGGTAGAGGCTGTCACAATCACTAACCATCGAGCCATCTTATTTTTGAAAAAAAATTGTATTACACACAATAAAATTAAGAATCAAACTTGCTGCCATTTAACGTTAGCCCTTACACATTTTACTACGACAAATTTGAACGAACATCCCAAGGATGCCATCCGTGTAACGGGGTCGAATCTTGTTGTTGGACTACGAGTGTGGCATTTAAAATGATTCAAATGTAAAATTTAGGTATTTAAACTTTCATTCAAACCGAAGACAGATTTCTTGGCTAAACCTTCCTTGACCCAATTTATCCGTGTCTAGTTTTAATGCTTTTTGTCTTTCATTTATGGACCCTTAAAATTCGGGGTCATCTGCTGATGGAGTCAATGAGATGAAATATTTATTCTAATTTTTACTAGTTCAACGATTGAGATTTGAAAAACTATGGTGGGATATATTCTATAATTTTTAGGTTTCCTACTAATTTAAATCATAAATGTTGTTCCAAACTTGTATGTTGTTCTAAACTATAAATGTTCCTACTAATTTAAACCCTAAATCTTGTTTTTTAATTTAACTAACTAACTATAATGTCACTTTCCTTTTGAAAATGTCGTTAAGTAATTATTTAATTGAAACGAAATGATAATTGCAATAAAGAAATTGACTTAGATTTGCCCAATAGAGAAAAAAATATTTTGTAAGCAAACAATTTTGTTATAAAAAATTATAAGAATTGCCATTCGAAAAATATTTCTCGGATAAGAATGAAATGACGGATACACAAAATAATGAAACAAAATATACTAGTTCAAAACTCTTAAAAGAAATTCTCATAATAATAATTATTATTCTTATAAGAATATTACTAGAAATATTTTTATAATTCTTAAAAAGAAATATTTAAAAAATCTGATGCTTCATCTGAACGAAATAACAAATACACAGAAATAAAGCAAACTTTAGTAGGGATAAATTTAATAAAAATCCCTTTTAAAAATGCACATCAGTTGCAACTTTTCCTACACCAAACAAACAACTAAGTCTCGGAGTTCAACGCGCTTTTCCTACTGCGTTGACTCATCTGACAGCTGTGACTCTCGACATGGTCTCTAACAAGCCAGACGCTATTACAGAGAAGATAATGGTGTTTTACGAGTTTCGAGGTCGACCGTTACTGGGACGAAACGATCTCTCTTTCTGTGTCTTTTAACCCGTTCAATTGGTTCATTTGCCTTCGTGCCTTCATTAGATGTCTAATAGGTGGAGAGTTTTCTTTGTTCTACGTCAGAACTTAATTACTCAAGGACACATGGAGTTAGTGAGGAAGAAAAAGAAAAACACTTAGAGAGAGTGACTGTTTTGGGGATTTACCACAACAGGAAACTCATTATCATTCTTTAGGATAAGAGTATGTTAAAAATGATGACACAGTGTTAAATGCATAATAAGTAAGTTGTTACATTTGATAGGGATAATTCTATTTCGGTACATAGACATTAATAATTAGATGTTTTTTGTCTGTGTTTTTCTTTATCCTAAGAAAAATAATATTCTTAAAGCCATAAACCATAGTGGTCGGTATATCATATTTTTTATTGCTTTAAATAATCAAACAATTTTTGTTTTGTTTTTAACTTTGTGTTTTGCTACAGAGTATCTTAAGTCTTTTTTTTTTTTTCCTTCTGTACAGGAGAAAACACATTTGATATCACGAACCATCTGTTGTATATCAATTAAAAAATCGTAATTATGTGTTTGTTACATAAAATAAAACAGATACAGAAAGTTTTTTTTTTTTTTTTTTTTTTTTTTTTGCTGAAAATGATACAGTAATAATAATAAATATCAACTGATGCATCTTTTTATAAGTAATTTAATTGAACAACAAGCCTGTTTCAGTTGATTTTATTATGAGAATACTTAAATAAATGTCAAATATTTTGCAATGCACTAAAATCAGGTGGTCATTGGATAAAATATTATCATTTTTGTGTTATTCATTGAACTTGTCTGAACGTGTTATAGGCTTTTAATATGAGTTTAATTTACTTTGACGTTATCTTCAAAAGCATGTCATATGCGCTGACTTGATAAACTTTTGAATTTTTAAAAATAACATTGTCAAAACTTATTGCCATATTTATATGTGAAGCATATGGGTTGATAAAGGGAAAATCCAAATCTGTATATTTACTTAAAATAATAATGTTTGAATGTATATCAGTTTATGTCAGTGATTTTAATAAATGTGCTGTAGATTTTCAGGTTTTGCGAATACAGTTTGATGATAACAAAAATACATCTTAAATGAAATTATTCTGAAATACAACTTATGTCTTAAAGTTGTAAAATGTCTTATTAAATATTATAAAATTTAAATGACAATGTTATGTTTCTCTTATTAAATGATTTATATAAACATTAATTTTAATTATAACAATTCGTTTTTGAAAAAAAATTGTAAAAGAAAATAGCATAACATATAAAATTATACTAGTGAGTGTAGTGTTTTGACATTGAATTCGTAACAAGTCAGGCAGCAAGACAAATTTGTGAATAGAAAGGCTTATTCAGAAAAGAGGCCATGCAATGATTGACCTTTTGTGTCAGCTATAAATGTCACGATTCTCTTGATCGAGGACATATTGCCGTATAATCGCAAGATAACAATGTTTGTTATTTTTTTTTCAAGATTTATGATTTACATTGAGGATACTTGAATATGATAATATTTAAAGAAAGTTTTTTTTCTGCGTGTGTTGCACTCTTTACAATATTAGACACTAATTTGTAGATTTTTAGAGGATTTGGTATTCACAGGTACGCCACTGTGGGGAGGGCAACTATACAGCACAATAGAGAAAGAAAAAAAAAGAATATTTTAGAAATTTTTTAAAACAAACTGGTCCATTTCTATATAACATTTGCTGAAAAATATTGTGCTATGCATGCCTTGTAATGCATGCATATAAGATGCATGCCTCCCTCTCTTGTAATTACAAAGCCTGTTGCGTTGCATCAGCAGGTGTCAATTTTTTAAATGCTTATATTAAGCAAAATAATCATCGGAATATTTCTTTTTTCTTCGAAGCATTCAAGATCCTAGTTCTTAAACTCAAAATGTGAATTTTCACCGGATACTAACATTTGGCATCATAGGACACCGATCATAAACATGATCTCCTGTCAACTTAGGCTTTTGATTCGCTGATGTTCACCTATACGAGATTTTAGTATCTGATGGAAACTCACGTAAAACATCAAACTTATTGGAGGACCAATTGATAAGTGCCAATTACAGGACCTAAATGTCAAAATAAACAAACAAAAAAAAATGTCAGATCAATTTTAGAGAAATTATATTAGATATTCTAAGTAATCAAAAATAATATAATTATAATTATATTCATACAAATATCGTATAAAAGAAAATCTCATATATCTTATGTTATGAATATTTTTCTCATGGATCCTAATGGACCATGCACCATATCCCTAGATCTATGATCTAGGTTCAATTCATGTTTATATATATCCCATAACATATCATGGCCAAATTTTGCTTCTATGAGTTTTGATACTAGAACTCAAACTTTGTGAGGTGGATTATTAGTTTTCTTTAAAGGCTCGTGCCCACCGTGGCGAGAAGATGTAAGCGACAAGAGTTGACCAATCACTAGCCTCACCGCGTTCGCCTGAAACCGGTTTGAAATGCACCGCTTCAAGTCGACCCACTTTCAACTCGAAGCGGAATTTCACTAGGCGTAATGCTTTTTTTGACGTTTCGCTGTGAAGGGGTCGAAAAAATTTTCTCGCCTGCCGCATGTCGCGTCGTCGCCTCGGTGGGAAGGAGTCTTAAGATATCCAAGAATATAATTGTTTTATCTTATGGCATCAAAATTATTAATAATTTTTGTATATGTAACACCCAAAATGAATGATGGACATCCTTTTTGTTATGTGTATTTGTTCATTTTAAATTTACTCTTTTGTTTTTGCAGCATCAAGCTGTGGCCGACAAGCATGTCTTCTGATCTGGTGCGGGCTGAGGTGACGAAGGCTTTCAAGGTGTGGAGCGACGTGTCGGAGCTCACCTTCCGCGAGGTCAAGAGGCTGGATGCGGACATAGTGGTCTCGTTCGAGCGGGGCAAGCATGGCGATGGTTACGCCTTCGACGGCAGGGGGGTGGTCCTCGCCCACGCATTCTTCCCCGGCGAGGGAATCGGAGGGGACGCGCACTTCGACGCCGAAGAGCCCTGGGTCGACAGGGAGATGACAGGCATAGATGGTAAGTCATTGATTCATCTGTTACCATGTCTTCTCACCTCCGTGCTGTATAAATTTAAATGCTTCAATGTCATGGATATTTGTATTTTTTATGTTTTGGTTTCTTACGAACGAAAGGCTCCAAAGGATGCTCTTCTTATCATCCCATATAGTCAAGGGATCTTTAGAAGAGCATTCCATATAGTCATGGGATCTTTAGAAGAGCATTCCATATAGTCAAGGGATCTTTAGAAGAGCATTCCATATAGTCAAGGGATCTTTAGAAGAGCATTTCATATAGTCAAGGGATCTTTAGAAGAGCATTCCATATAGTCATGGGATCTTTAGAAGAGCATCCCATGACTATATGGCATGCTCTTCTAAAGATAGCGTGCGAAATCGTTAAACCGGATGACGACTTTATAATGTCACCACTAATTCAATGGAACAATATTGTTCTCTGATGTCACCTCAATTTTTAAAATGACATTATCGGTAAATTAAATATGTTATGATACTATGAAAGAACAGTAAATAGTTGAATGTCAAAATATGTGCCATAATGATTCTTTCTCAGTTCTTCGCACTTCTCAATCAGCAAAATGAAATGCTTGAGAACTTAATATGATGCAGAACAAGAATAGACTAACGATATTTTACGTGTCAAAGTATAATTAAAAAGCCAAATATCAAGAAGACATATCATATTTCAGATAAAAATAGAAAATCATCTGCATAATCAAGTAGGCAGAAGTTTTAGAGAACAACTAGAACTTTTGCCTACTTGAAATTTTGGATTTCCATATCTTATTTCATACTCAAATTCAATTAAAATGTTAAAAATCATACATGTTCGAATTTCAATCATGTACAGACTGTTTCAGTTTGTTTCGCTTGAAATTGGAGGGTTTTCGTGAAACATTTAATATTTTAATTTAGTTACAAATTAAAATATTAAATGTTTTACAGAAAATAAAGTTTTCCTTTTGAATTATTGATTTAGAATTTCTAGCACAATTTCATTCTTCGAAGACCTAAATCTATCGCATATTCTCTATTATATATATTCACTAATATGCAAATAATTTTCCAACATTACACTATTGAAATATAAATAAGATAAGTCGAAAATTTTTTTCTTCCTTATATTAGCACTAAATCCCCTAAAAGAATTCTAATCAGTGAATGACTTCATGAGCATGAACATAGTAATCTCTGATGAAAGTTTTCGTAGGCTAAATTATTTATTTTATTATCAATTTAAGTATTTAATAAAAATATTCCAGTTTTTTTTTGTTTTATTTTCGAGATATTGATTAAGAATTTCTGATTTATATTAAAGTAAACCAAAATTATGGCCCGTTTCCCTTTATGTGTGCATTCTCATTCACCAATATGTAAATAACTGTGTTTTCTGCGATACTTCATCAGTAAAATATACATATAACACAAATGAAAAAAATTTCTACAGTTTATTCATTCTATTTACAGTACAAGAATTTTAATTACTGATGATGTTCTCCCTTATATGTATGTCATTTACCAATTAACAAACATATTCATTATTATTCACTATATTCATTCTATTTTCTATGAAAGAGTTCTAATCAGTGGATTATTTCCATGAGCACAAGCACAAATCAGTGGAATGATGTTCTCTTTTATATGTCTAATGTCATTTACCAATTAGCAAATAACAATAATTTCAGCAGTATTGCATCAGTAAAATATACATAAGAATAATACAAATTAGGAATTTTGTCTTCACTATATTCATTCTATTTTCCATGAAAGAGCTCTAATCAGTGGATGATTTCCATGAGCACAAGCACAAATCAGTGGATAATGTTCGTCCTTATATGTCTACTATTATTTAACAATATGCAATTCTATTTACCATGAAAGAATTCTATTCAGTGGATAATTTTCGTGAGCACAAGCACAGTAATGCCAGATTTATCACGCTTAAGTGGTGAGGAGAGTTTTGGAAGACAACAGCTGTGGTCTGGTCGCCTCCCACTTTAACCTCTTTTTGGCAGAGCCATCAATCTCAGGGTCTCACCTTCGTCACGCACACTTTTTTTCCCAAGGTCCTGCTAACAATATATTCAAGCGCATCTGTACCCCATCCTAATTCTCCCAACTATTTGAGTTTGAAAACTTAAGCAGTTTTTTCTTATAAAATCGAAAGTTTCTGTAATTCATTCTATATTTATTATTATAAATATGATTTTAATATGTTATTTTTCATTTTGAATTGCGCGATTGGAGTCATGCCAACTTCAAATCGTATATAACACTTATTTTAATACCATGTTTTGAGAGATAAGTGAAGTTTATTGCTGCACATATATCCTTTTTTAAATGTTTTGCAATGCTGACTCATTTTGGATGATACAATCAAATTACACGTGACACTCCTCTATTTTCAGATGTAGTAATTCTGCTTCTTTCGTAATAACTATTTCTTCTAACTATTCTTATTAATAAATAGCACTGCTGATTTGAATCTTAAACTCCTTCTTCGTTAAATTACACAACATTTAATTAAAATTTCTTCTTTTTTATTCAATTTTCAATTGAAGAATCCATATCTTCGAATCTCTGTAACCAAAGATGTAACAATAAAGGATTGGGACTTGATGACACTTTACATATTAAGGTAGAATGAAAAAAATAATTATAGTCTTGTGCCAACTAACGTTCTATTTATTAAAGTCTACCTACAGACTAACATGTTCTGCATTTTAAAGTAAATCATTAACAACATTTCCTGCCTTAATTTATTATGCATCATCTGCAGAAAGTTTGTGGAAAGGACTGGAGGAAGACACATGCTTATTTTATCTTCTCAAGGGGAGCTTCATTAAAACCCAGAACATTTTTTTAAGCCTTTTCTCCCTCACCCATCTTGCAGACATGGAAGTGATGAGCGTTGATGGCACTTTTATCTGCTTGAAGTATCGTTGCCGAACCCTTCCGCGAGTTGCCAAAGTGGCTGGCCACTTAGACTGCACTTAGCACTTGAAGGATCAGTAAACGGCCGTTGGACTAGACGTGTTTAATTCGCAAGATTATCAGTAGAAATGTTGGCAATTAGCAGTCCTCATACGGCTTGTGTGCTTTTTAGAATAGATAC
This sequence comes from Caerostris darwini, assembly GCA_021605075.1. NCBI lineage: Eukaryota > Metazoa > Arthropoda > Arachnida > Araneae > Araneidae > Caerostris > Caerostris darwini. The sequence continues at coordinate 102,677 of BPLQ01000559.1, read as the reverse complement.
ACCTTATTTGTGCAACAAGACAGTTGGTTTCAGAGTTGAAGTAGTTCAATAACTTGTAAAGAATATGTTAAAATAATAAATAAGCAATTTTTTTTTTAACATATCACACTGGAGGTTCCAAACAATGCAATTCGTAGGGAATACTTACATATTTTTAATAAATGCAGGAATGGTCGATGAAAATGCACCTAGATTAATTATATTTATGATGGACTTTTTTTCTCAAAATAACTCATTGTAAATGGAAATGGTTAATTATTTTTAAGCATAAATAATATTTTAAATCATTGTATTGCAATGTGTATATGTAACGTTAGAAAATTTTGTAATTTAACTATGCATAAAATATACCAAAATTATTCCATGTATCAATTCTCTATTAATGCACTCGACAAAAAAAAAAAAAGACAATTTTAAAAGAATTATACAGGTTGTTACAGTCATAGAATTTCCACATTTTCTGTACTTCGTAATATCACTTTTTTGCTTTAATTACAATTGGACATCTTCTGGACATACTAAATAAAGATATTCACGCGGTCATTTAAAGGATGAATAAATAGCAAAAGTCGTAATGCAATAAAGCGTTAGTATTGCAAACTAATTAAAATTATCTTCTTTTTAACAGTATTATTTATATAAGTTAAATTTATAAAGCCATATTCATAAAAATGTCCATGGTGCTTTTTCATTGGCCATTATTGTATTATTAATATATTTTTAAATAGTTATTCATATTTTTAAGTAGCTGTGGTCTCGCTGCTTCTGACATTTGGATTATATTATTTATATTGAATTCTTGCGTTAATATTTTACAAAAATCCTTTTTCCCTCCGTTATTTAATTTTTCTGGGTGTAATAATTTTTTTTTTTTTTTTTTTTTTTGTCCTAGTTCTTGTAAAAGATATGGCTCCTTCACAACTGAAATGGCCCAATACTTACTCTATTTCATAATTTTTTTACACATGTATACTTAATATAGACATAAAATATGATTGCTAAATGTAAGTCTACCTAAATACTTTGTTAGAAATAAAAATAATTAATATTTTTATAATTAGAAGAATATTTCTCTGTAAAATTTCATAGTGAGTAATCATAGGAAAAAAATTATCGAAATATTTCACTAATTTTCTTTTAAAAATAATTGTTATAAAATAAATCAAAGATTGTTATTCTATGATATTTTTATTTGCTAGTTTACATTGTACATTATTTGCTTTTTATTTTTTTATAACTATCATAAAATTAAATATTTTATGTGCAATCTAAGGAATTTTTTCCCCCGTCTAAATACGCTTCAATGAATAAAAAAAAAAGCTTAACATATGTGGTTCATATCTTAAAAATATCAACGAACTTTAAAAATGAAGTAATTAAGATTTTTTTTTTAATGTGTATTCATTTTTAAACATTTAAACTTTGGAGAGAAGGAAAAAAAAAGGAGTATTTCATAATTGAACTTGAAAGTTGTTGAAAAAACTATTTTCTTTTTTTGATCTTGAATATCGTGACATCCAAGTTTTCATATAAGTGGCTATTCAAATTCAACAAGTTTCGAATTAAAAAAAAGCATGGTTGACCTTTTGCGGTCCTATTTCATTAAACTAAATCGCCTCTTTAATTAGCGTAGCAAAGCAAATGATGAAAATGTTACAATCGACTAAATATACACACTAGAGTCCAGTTTAGGATTACTTGAGCGAGTTTTAATATCTAAACCTTGACCCGTTTAGCAGATTAAAAAAATATTCAATGTCATCAGGATGACTCAATGCTCTTTTTAAAATTGAATATTTGTAAATTTTTTTTGCAGTAAATAATCACTTTATTTTCTTATTATTTTGAATAGTACAAGCTTATTTTAATTTTAAACCAATTCAAGTTTTCATACAAAGTAAAAATAATTTTATTAACAGTGTTAATTTTCGCATATCAATAATATTGGAAAATTGAAAATCTGATATTAAAAAAGGCGTCATTTGGAATTTAATTTACCCATAATTCATTGTAAAAGGATTCGTGTTACGTTAAGATAATATTTCAATGACAGTTAAACGAATTCTTGAAATGTTTCAAAAATTTATTAGCAGTTTATTTGAAAATTTAGCTTCATTGAATTTTATAAGTTTATTTTGGAATAAGTTTAGTTAAAAAAATAAACTTATAAAATCCCAGGCCACCATTATAATGCTTTAAAATAGTTTTTAAAAAAACATGTATTTCATGATTCTATTTTTTAAAAACATAAAACTCGATACTTAAAATAAATTATATATATTTTTAATATAAAATTGCATACATATTGTTATATAAAAGTTGCATAAAATATTACAAGTCAAAGTTCTATGCATTATAGATTTTAATCTGGTAGATAATAATGTAAAACTTCGTTTTTGAAATAAAAGAATTTTTGATTAAAAAAAAATAATAATAACTAAGCTATATAGAAAACTATGGGATGATATTACATTAAAATTAAAAATTGTATTATATTTTGTATATTTTGTATATTATTATATTTTTTTATATTTTGTATTTTATTTTGTATTGTATTGTTTATTTAAATTTGAAGGATATTATTGCTCTTAATCATTACATCTTGCATTATGCCAATAATAAATCGCTTTGTATATAAATAAATGCAGAATAGGCAAATAATGTTATTGGTAAGAGAAACGAAGTTCCAGGTTTCTGTTGTGGATTTAAATATATCTTTTTTTTTTTATATATAAATAGCACGTTTCTTAATAGGTTTGTAAACTTTCAGTCAGTTGCTTTATTTTGGGACAGCATGAATTGTTGGACAACTGTGCAGCGTATTTATGTGTACATCAATAGACGAAAACGTGTCAATCCCATCAAAGACTGCCGCTATCCAAACACACACAATTCGTAAATGCAGTGATGGAACAACGCAATTGTCGTCTGAAATATGATTGCCTTGTACATTTTCTTGTCCGCAAATTTGCCGTAACGATATCACGTACTGCATCAGCACGTGCGTCCCGACCCCCCTCTGATGGCCCCAGACAAAACATATACGACCTCCCCACCACACCCCCTTCCGCGAAAGAAAATAAAAGAGAAATAATGACGTGAAAAAGAAAAATGAAAAAAAAAAAAAAAAAAAAAAAAAAAAGTATTCAGGGACAAGATAAACGCTGTTTATAAAAAGATTCGTTGCTGTCGCAAAAGTGGGGGCGCTGGCGGCGGTAGCAAAGACACTGAACAGACATTTCCATCTTTTGCTCCAGAGCAAATCCAGGACCTTTTTAGAAAACGGGGGGAAGTTTATTTATTCTATCTTCCCCGTTTTTCGAAGGGGGAGATATTCTCTCGAGACTCGCTGAGTGGTGTTCGATGAATTTCTCGTTTGGTTTGTTGATTCTTGTCTTCAGAATGTTCGGATAGCTGTTTTTCGAATAGGAAACTACTCTTATGTACCAGTTTCCAAGAGTTCTCTTGTCAACGACTGAGAACACGTGTATGAGTCAAAAACAGTGCTTTTACACATTCCTGTTTTTTACAGGCATATACTATTACATGCAGTGAACCTCAATGAAAGACAGTAGCTGTTTAGTTCTTAAATTACCATTAAAAACAGTGCAAAACTGGTCGATTTTAAATAACACTGAAGTTTAGGACTAACTGCATTAATTAATTTATTGATTCAAATCACATAATGTTCTACAGATTTTAAATAACACTGAAGTTTAGTACTAGCTGCATTAATTAATTTATTGATTCAAATCATATAATGTTCGAAATAACTGAAAATTAGAAGAATGCTTTTCGACAACTTTAGCATCTTTTAATCATATATAAATCAATCAGTTACTTATTTTTCATTCCATTATGGGATACCTAATTGTCTAACACTAAGCAAAATTTCGAGAAAAAAAAATGTAATTATATTTTTAATTTTTAGATCTTATTGATTATACAACAAATGCAACAAAATATTCTATAAAATAAAAATTTTTGAATGTAATAAGCATACATTTACCATGTTTAGATATTGATAAAAGAGGCTTAATAATTGATTTGGAAATTCTACTTCAACAATATTGGTTTTAAAACCAGTGTGAGAAAGTTAAGTGTAAAAGAAAGTTCGAATCGTGAGATTGTGTGAATTTTTTTTTTCTTTCTTCAAGAAATGACTTGTAGGCATGATTTTTGGCTAATGAAACATGCCTAATTAGTGTGCAGGAAGCCTCTGATAGAATCCATTACTTTCAAAAACTAGGAGATTCGAATTTGATTGGGACAGTCTATATGTCTCGCATAGACAATCAGCTAGGGGTTTTTCGGTTTTTAATCCCACATGAAACTTAAATGTGAAGCACTTACTCCTAAAAGTCCTGAAAACTATGACTTACCCAACACCGCCCATCCGTGGACTGTTCCCCTCTTAAAAGTACCCTTAAAAGTACATTTACCTCGATATGCTACAAAAAAATACTAACAATAATAAATAAATAAATGATAATGGAAATTAACAGATTAATCCCTGAAAAAATTAATATGAGTATATGAAGAAAATGATTGATCATTCTTGAATAATTAATAGGATACTTAAATTTATATTAATGGCCATGAAAATATTTTTAACTTAACTCATATAATATTCAAATGCATTTTTAGATTTCGCATTAATAAATAAAACAACTGGGTAAAGGAAATAGTAAAAAATAGACATTATTAAAATAGAATATAAATTATTTAAAGTTTTTATTAAACATTTTGAAATCAACAATAGTATAAAAATATTTATATTACTTAAAATACTCTTTTGTCAGTTTGCACTTATAAACAGAACAATATAATCAAAATAAAAATATTTAGGAATAAAAATATAAATAACATAATTTATAAAGAACAGCCAACTAAAGGATCACTTAAAAAATAAACATAAAAATCTGTAAGTTCCAACTTGAATATTTTTTGTTTTAATGTTATTTGAATCAAATTTGGAATTCGATATGCATGCCTTTTTTTTTTAATAATTAAATTCTACTAAGAAGCTCTTTATAAAAATACTTTCAAAGAATAAATTTATTATTCAATATATATTATAATGCCACGAAGTCTTTCAAATGTCACATATAATAAGGAAGCAATGAACTGAATTTAACTTTTTTTCATCTGAAACAAATTAAAAAGAAGCAAAATTTTTTTTTATATATATCTTTCATTTGAAGTACTTCTGCAAAATATAACTGTCAAAGAATCAGGCATCGTATATCAATACTGATACAAACTTATATTCAGTGTTTTGCAACTTTCACAAGAGTTGACAAATAAAATAACGTTGCAGTTATTTTATATCCGATTAAAAAACAATCTAAAAAACATTCTTTCATTATTATAATCAAAAATCATAATATATTAAAATAAATGAAATTACACTAAATATATATATATATATATTGTTTTTACAATTTATCTGCAGTAATTTATATTGAGCAGGAATTTCCAAACTTTTTGGATTGCCCTTTAATTTTAGATTATCTCAAAAAAATTTTGAAATGTCTAGCCCACTGGTCTGACCCTCACAATACTAAATATGTTGTAATTTATCCAAAAATACATCTATTTAATACACTGAAGCACAGACTTGTGAAAGCTAAAGGCCGCATGTAACCACTATAATTTGGCCGTGGCCTACACACATTTAAAAAAAAAAAGTAAATATTTGATGTGTAATTATACATTAATTTAATGAATGTTTTAGTATTTGGTTTAATTTTTGTATCAACCAAGCACAAAAGTGATTAGTCAAATGGTTTTTACTGAATATTTTTTTATATTTATGCCCAAAAATATTTGTTACAACGAGCTTGCGCGTTTTTATTTATTATAAAATAAAAAACAGATCTACTTTTTTAGAGCGATTTTAAAAATTGGCAATAAATATTCTAGAAATAATAATAAGAATTAAATGGCAAAAATCATGCATCTAAGTTACCAAAGGCTATATGATTGTTTAGTCTGTAATAGAATGAAAAGTATTATTTCTAATACTTAAATGTTTTTTTCTAATTACCATTCGAGGGGTTTTTTTATGAAGGAAGTCGAGAGATCATTTCTTCAACTTTTATTCTGTATTCCAAAGATAATCATAATACACAGCTTAAAATATCTCAACCTGCCTTAAGCAATGGGCATAATCTCCCACAATGAAGATATATCAATACCATCTCAACCGATATAAATGAAAATCATATAATATTGTTTGTTAAACAGGCAGAGCTTTGGAGGATCACTATTAACAAGGAGGAATCTTTTTGATCGCAAAACTAAGTGATGTTATCAAAATTTTCGAGGAGATTTGAACAGTTTTTTATTTAAGAAGTATTGTAGATATGTTGAATCTTAATGATATTATAACAGTGATGAACATTCTAGGACATACTCATAATGTGAAATATGCCCTGAAAATTATTTATTTTGCACAATTGAAGAGGAGTTGCATTAGTTTTACTAGTATGTGCTATAAATATAATTTGGGTTTTCAAATTCCTCCCCGAGCCCAACAGGACTTTTTAACCTATGGATTTATCATGCCTATTCTTGATATAGACATAATTTTGCTTGTTAGCATTTGATCAATTATATTTTCTTGTTCAAAAACGCAACACTCTATCCATCGAGTCGCTCTTGTCCAGAATTTTTTTTTTAATTAAAAAAACATATATATTTCATGGTTTATCTGCGGTTTTCAATAACATCTTCATAACGTGTAGGCGGTGCCAAAAAGCAATTATTTTCAAGTTGATATGTGACATAACATTGGGTGTTGGAATCTTATCATCCTCTATCGATCATCAACAGTTAGTTTAGATAGAAGAGCTCATGTCAGGCGTGAGAAACAAGTTTCACTGCAGGTCCCATTATCGCCCTTTTTTGCGATAAAATATCATGGATTTTTTTATAAAAAATAATTATAAAAATAAATAAAGAAAACGAAACTTTAAAAATATTTTTGGATCCTTCAAAAAAATGTACTTAACATTATCTTCATAAAAGTGACGATAACTTGTAAACACATTTTAAGACTATATAAATCGTCTAGGTTGCTAAAGAACTTGATAATCATGTTTATCTTTTAAGTCTTTTTAGAATTTATTTCCAATAAGTCAATACAATGTAATTTAATTTTTAATAAAAATAAAAATATAACCCAGAAATGTGCTCTGTGGTATTAATTTGCTTCATTTATTTATAACTCTTTAAAAATAAAGTAAAGTATTTGAAAAAATCTACTAAGAAAACGTATCAATCGATTGTTACGCGAAATAGCAGATTGGATATTAATGGTTAGAAATTAATGTTATAATTGTTAAATTTTTCTAAAAAATCTATTTCATTTTATTCTTATTACTAATTATTATATAATTTAATTTATTTTAGTATTATATATTGATTCAGCATCATAAACGTATTAACATAAGACAAGTACATCCAAGCAGGTTCGCATCGATTTTTAATACATAATATTCTAATTAAAATAAAAAACAAATTTTTTGAATGGTATTTTTAATTTTTTTTTTTTTTTTACTTAATCTTTAAAGCAATATCTATGAGCCTTTCAAAAATTGTGCATTTTTTAAAAATTACTTAAACAGAAAAAAAAAAGAATGTTTAAAAGGCAAAGCCTTTATGAGGGAAAAATCCCACCAAGAACCCACTTTTAAAAGTGGGTTCTTGGTGGGAAGAAAAAATTAAAACAAGAATTTAAAAATTAAACCAAGAATTTAAACTTAAAAGAAGTTTAAATTCTTGAATCCTTTTGAAGCTAAAACTGCTTTTGAAACTCTTTTGTTATTCAATTCAAAATTGCGCCATGACATATTTAAAAGATTGATAATCAGAATAAGGCTTTGAAATTTATCATTTGTAGATGTTGGATTAGTTTATATTTAAGGAAGGAAAATTTGAATTTTATGGAAGGAAATTTGTATTTAAAAAAAAATACAAATAAGATAATTAATTAGAGAGATAATTTACTTACATGCAATTTTTATTAGAAATTTCACTGTATTAGATTATGACAAGGTGGGTGAATTTGAGGGTCATAAATGTCGGAGGATAAAACATACTAAAGTTGATTTTAGTTCTGTTCGTTTTTTTGAATGAAATAAAAACTGAAAACGTATTAAAATTATTTAGTCATTAACATAATTTTATTCAATGATATCTTCCTATTTGCATTTCGATTTTATAAAACGAAAAATGAATTTAACATCATTTCATAGTCTTTTAGCCAAGCCTTGATTCAAAAATAAAATTCAATAAAAAAGGATCTGTTAGTCGTAGTGATATTTTGCTTTCTTTTTATCTTTTTTTTTTTAAAGATAATTCAAAGTTTTGATAGTGCCGATACTTTTACTCCTGCGGTGCGGGGTCAAAAAAGTGGTATAATAATTGTGAAATAAGACATTTATCGTGATTTACAATGGATAATGCTCAATATGTCAACCATCATATTTCAATATTGAGTAGTGATGCTTGGTGCAGAAGGGAACAGTATATTATCAGGAATGGCTGCTACCTCGTGACGTAATGTCATCTTTCAGTGTTGGTAAGAACTAAGGATTTCTTCTACAGACCTGTGATTTGAAGTAACCCCACAATGAGGAAGTACTGGATGTAAAAGATATTGATATTGGAAATCATCGATGCCTGCTATGGCTGCTCAAACGGTGATCCGTGCCAAATACTGACGGTAGTAACTCCATCATTTGAGCTCCGTGTACGATGGAGCTACATAAGATATAAAAACGATCGTGTCTAGTTCCGGTTGGTTAGGAAGGACAATGATTCGTAATAAATTATAACACTGTCCATATGTTATGGTGCATAGTAAAGTTTTAGGCTTATGACCAACATTAATCAAAATCAAAGGACCAATCATACGCGATGCGTTAAATTTGCCCCACGCTGTGATATTTTCTGGCTGCAACAGTACTTTAGCGTATTAAAATGTCCAGTTTCTTCACTTTTGAGAATTAAATTCTCCATCTGGCGAGAAATGTTCTGATCCGTATATAAGATGTCAAATAATGAAGTTTCATCTTTACACATTTTCGAAAATGTCTTCTATGCAAATGCTTCCTGTTTTAATTCACCTTCTGAACATGTTGGATTTTATATGGATTCCTTCGTAAAGGTCAATTGGAGGGCTTCCCAAACTATAGTTCCATGTTTTTCAGGATGTATCCCTTATTCACTTATGACGCCAGATGAAAAATTGTAAACATGAATAGGACCATGCACATTTTTCAATGATAAGAACATCACCGTAATTATTTTTGCGTATTAAAAATGTGTATTCAGTATTCAATAGTGTTTCTAAATATAAAATGTGCCTGAAAAGTTGCTTTTGTGATTACAGGTGTGAGGTTGTTCGCTGTGGCTGCCCACGAGTTCGGTCACTCCCTCGGTTTGTCACATTCCTCAGTGTCCGGTGCTCTCATGAACCCCTTCTACCAGCAGATCCAAGATAATTTCCAGCTGCCACATGACGATACCATCGGAATACAAATGCTATACGGTAAGTGTCCTATTTCCATTAAGAATCATACTAATGTATGTAACAAAATTTTAATTTTGTTGTTGGCATATGCATTCAATGTTCAAGATATCCACTTACGTCTTTAAATAAGAAGTGAAGATGTAATGTAAATACTTATTTGAATACACACTTACAGGTTAGAAGAACATTGATATGTTTTCCAAATTTTTGGCTACAGTCTTTTAATATATTTTCTTTCAGTAATCTGTGTCATTGAAATGAAGTAATTGTCACTCGAAATTTGCTATTTAAAGTTATCTAATATGTAATAGCTTTACAAAATAATAATAATAATAATTAGTGGATATTTGTTACATTAGTTTATTATACAATAGTTCTGACTCTTGGAGATGTTAAGGCAATTAATAATAAAAAAAGTTTTCATTAATAAAAAAATATTTTTAATATTGGCAAGATAAATGTTTTGCTTATTTTCTTAAAAATGAAGTTACTATTGCAACCAATGACAGTAGACAATGTAAAAAAAATTATTTTTCATTTTGAAGTATCATTGTTTATTTAAAATAAACGTTCCATTTTCTAATTTTCTGTTGCTATTGTAATTATTTCTTAAAATATAATGGTAGTCTAGAACAGAAACACCATTTATAGTTAACAAATTTTAGGACAAAACGGAATTTGCTGTTGTTCACTTATACATATAGTTTTTTTTAATTATAGCATAAATTGTTTTTCGTTAGATATTAATAGACATTTCCAATGAATTTTTCTATTTTATAATAAATGCTAAAAAACATCTTTAAAAGTCTTTTGGTTAAACTATGCCTACTGACAATTCAATTCAACTTATAAAATTATTGAGCATTTAATTTACTGAGTTGAGTATTGCAGAAAATCATCAAGATTTGCTTGTAAATGTACCCATTACAGCTCTTAATTTATTGTAATTTCATTATGATGGGGTATCATCCCATTTACTCATTTCTGTGAGTAATTACCTAAATGTTGCCTTCACGGCTAGATGAATCAGTGGGTTACTCGGTAATCCGAACTGTATTGACTTCATTTTTGCTTCATAAGAAGTTCCAGTATAAAAAGTTCTTTTTATTACCACATATTGCTGCTTCAACTGTTTGGCAATTAAGTTAGAATGCGTTATTTAATTAACTTTTGAGCATATATCACAATCGATTATTGTACTTTCTAGCAAACGATTTTGAAAGAAAACCAAACAAGTAATCCATTCTAATTCTTGTGCACAAAACTAAATACACCATTTCGATCTTAGAATGCTACCTGAAAAATATTTGTTTTACTGTCTTTTTTTTCTTCATTTGTTTGTACCATGAATTAAAAATAGCTTTTTGTTCAACAATCTATCGAATTTTGTGATATATATATAAAAAAATATATATTATTTATGAGTTTACTTGTATCTCATATTTGTATCTTTTCGAGACACCACGAGCTTATTCGTGCGAAAATTAATTTTTAAATCTGGAATTAAAACAAGTATTTTGAGCTACTTTGTATTATTTATTCTAAAGCAAATGCGAGTTTATTTGTGATATCGTACATCTGGTAAGAGTCATATTCATGTTGTTTACAGACTCATGACTTCATGACTCAATGTCCTTCAGTACCCAAAAGATTGCCGATGAGAGGCGTGTTATTTATTACAAATCACCGCTTGCAAAAGATTATACAACTATATATATATGCAAATATATAGATTCTGACTACAATCCATTATTTCTTTCAAGAGTGAAGATATTTTTAGTGATAATAGCAATACCATTAATTAAAAATAACTTTTTTTCAACAATTTAATACGTTTTGGGAGATATAAAAAATATCTGTTATCCCGAGTTTACTCGTATCTCATATTTGTATGCTTTCGAGACACCACGAGTTGATTCGTGCGAAAATTCAGATTCCACACGAATAACAGGAGCTGTCTCGAAAGCTGAGATATGTTAGAAGATTATAGTTATTCTAATCCGAATAAAATGGCTAAATTTATAATTGAATTTTTACAATAAAAAAATAAATAAAAAATTTATTGATCATAATTCTAACAATGAATATATTCGTTTTTATTATAAATAAAATAAAATTTCTGAAACAAAACTGTATTTGAAATTAGTAATTGTATAAATAAGGTGTAAAGATGAATATAAAAATTAAAATTGTAATTTATATAACAAATTACAACAAATTAATTTATATAACAATTGCAACAAATTTATATGAAAAAAACTGACGTATGAATATTTTATGCAGCAAATAGTGAATCTTTATATGCAAATTTTCCCATTACCCTATGTAACACATGTTAGGTCCTTTAAAAAAAAAAGTTTTTTTCATTAACTATGAAAGATATGCTTTGCACACTGGACCTAGGATTTTCCCACATTTTTTTTTCTCTTTTAATCTGTGAACAGGACAAAAGGACGTAACGATGATGGTAACTACCAAATTGCAGCTAAGTGCTTTGAGGCGTTTGCGTGGGACGATTAATGGTGCTAAGGTGTCACTTTGTAGGTGCTGAAAAGATATGTCCGACTGCCACGTGAGTACTGTCTAGATACCGTGACAGTGAAGGTGTCCAAGAGATTTATAACAGATCTCAACAGAATTCAAGGAACTCCTAAGAAAACAACTTTTTCCACTTAGGGCTTTGCAGTATTTTCCCATTCGTTACTGAGAGAAATTTAGTCTGATATAATGTGCATGGGCAAACAATAAGTACCCTTAGTATGCTTTTTATTTATAATCATCCGAATTTTATTATGTTTATTTATGATAATGGACTAGCAGATTTGGTCCAAAGTTTCTTAGTTTCAGTAAATATTCTAATATTTTTCGCTATGAAAAGTTTTATGCGGTAAAGATATCAATGAAGATTAAGAATCGTAATCTCCTTCCCTCCTCTCAAATTCTTATTTAAGTTCGATAAATTGGAAATAAAATATTTTTTCATAACTTTAGTAATATAAACTGTTCTTTAAGTTAAAAAAGAAAGGAAACTTAGGAACAATTTATGAAAGGAAACAGGATTATAATGTAAAATTTATGATTCTTCATTGGCGTAACAACCCCATGGTGGGCCAAGGCCGTCTACTAGAAGATTTCGAGACACGAGATGCTTGCTTTTTACGGGGTAGGTCGTCAGCTCTACGTCCAACAGTCAAATTAGACAGGGACCTACGATTTAGTGAATAAGTGGATTCCGGTTTATTTACGGTTAAGTGAATTCCGAAACACTACAAATTTCCGTGGCACGCCGGGAAACCCGAAACCTGTGGAACCAAGCTCCAGCCGCTAGTCACTGGGCCATCAGGCCCTTATACAAATCAAACAAGGCAATATAAAATCTCAAAATTTTTATTTTATTAGATCTTAAAAACCCCCTCCTTTTAAACAATGATTAACAATTAAAATTTATGATTATTTTCCTTTAAAAAAACCAAAGATGTACTTATAAATTTAAATAGGTATTACGAATACTAGGAAACAAATTAAATTAAATATTACAGATCATTATAAAAAGTCTTTTATTAATATCTGTTAAAGAGTCATAAATAAAAAGGTAATAAAAGAATAAACTATTTAATTTTACTAAAAAAAAAAAAAAAAAAAAAAGTAATGGTGTTATTGACATTGCGAAAGTCTTTACACAATTTCACTACATAATTCAATTCATACACTGTATTGTTACCATTATAACTTGAAAGAGAATAATAAAATTAACAGTTTTATAAGCACTTAATTAATTTTTTTACAACTTTAAGACAATGACTCGAAAGAAAGTCTTGCAAAATCCGATTCTGAATGAATTAAATTAAAGGGTATTGGGTGGTTGAAAAATATTTTATAACTGTAAATTGTAACTTTTTAGTCTAGACACAAAAGAAGAGAAATCCCAATAAATAAGATTTCATCAATCAAGCATGATTATCATTGACATTTATGACAAAAAGATTTTTAAAAATTGCAGAAGAAGTGCTTGCAAAGTTAAGCGACTCAAATTGAACTCATATAATTTAAGTAATACTTGTCATTCAAATGGACAATAATGAATTAGTAATTTATTTACATAAAGACATGACTAATTTTCTACGAAGACTTAATTCTTTAATTTTATCCTTAGCATTTGATTGCCCTTTTAATGTTTAATGCACATAAATAAATATGAGATCAGAGTAATCTAAGTTATTAAATATCATTCCGATTAATCTCAATAAGTTTTAAAATACAAATAGTGAACACTGGGATATAAAAAAAACAATAAAAGTATGTTTCAAAATTATAACTTACATAAATATTTAACTTTGAAGAACATTTAAAAAAAAAAAAAAAGATAAAGTTTTCTTCATTTACTACTCTTTTATTAAATTTTGAAAAATCTTGGAAAACAAATAACAATTATTACACCAGTAACATGTAGTTTTCCCTAAATTCTTCAGATACTTTATTGTATTCATAGATTCTTATAAATATTATAACTGACTAACTCCCCGGCACTACAGTCCATGTTAGATCATAGCCGTCCACCAACTGGCAAATTCGAAACAGAAGATTTTTTCTTTTTACGGGGCAGGGTTGTCAGCCCAACAATCATATTAGACCGGGACATATGGTTTAAAGTGGATTTCGAACCACTACAACCATCCATGGCACCGTAGGGACTGGAATCCAGTGTCACCATGAGCCAGAGCGCTAGTCACTTGGCCATCAGGGCCCTAAATATTCTAACACCACTTTGTTTAATTTTTTTCTAATTACTAATTTTTGCTTATATAAAATTCTAATGTATTAATTCTACTTTTATTATTTTAATTAATCAATCAATTAATTAGTTTCGAATGCGAATTTCTATTAGCAGATCTTCGTAAAAAAATCAAGCTTTATTAAACAGAATTATCTTAATAACTGCACTTATGGTAAAAGCAAGTACTAGATATTTGGAGAAAGAAAAAAAGAAAAAAAAGATTTTTTTCTATTACATCTATTTTTTCCTCTGTATTCTATTACATCTATCGTGGTAAACAGTCAGTTCTTAAAAAAATGATAGAAATTATGGCAAGACTTCCTCAACTCCCAAAAAAGACATGTGTGGTTTTGTTTTAGTTTGACTTCACGACACATTTTAGTTCCTGCCTAAAATCTTGAATTTTCAACAAAAACGAAGAATTTCGCATTCTGAAATAAATACATGTGGTAATTCTAAAATAAAATCTGTGTCCGTGTTAGAGTATAATAATTTTGTAATAATAATAATTTTATAATAATTAATATAATAATTTTTAATTTTAAAAATTCCGTTAAAGGAAAAACAGGGAATACGCTGTGGTAGGATTGCATTTCAATCAAAGACGCGAGTCGTACTTTGGCGCCAAAATTTCACGACTGAAAGATTCGCCAAAAATACCTACCATTACACACTTTTGCTTCTGAAAGGGTTCAAAGTTATGCAATAAAACTAACAAAAGGAGGATTTATGAACAAATATTTCTTAATCACCTTATTGTTCTAAGAATGTAGCTGTAATAAGTATGCAGGTAGATTGATATACTATTTTCTTTAAAAGCTTTTTCACTCTATAATAAATACATGTGGTAATTCTAAAATAAAACGTGGATCAGTGTTCCGATATTTCATATTATTCTTGTTTAAATATGTTACTTTTACATTGAATTTCAAAAATACAAATTTACGTTTCAGTAGCTCAGCTTCAAATAATAAATTCTAAAACAAATTATAGATTTAGTTTCGGCTAAACTTATTAATTGGTTATCTAAAAATATATTTTTTTAAATATTATTTTCTGAAGATTCGCCGAAGATCTTCAACGATATTAGTACACATTATCCATTGTTCGTAAAGTTTTAAATGTGTGTTTCAGACCATCTTGTGCGGTGATCCGTTTCATAGTAAATAAATAACCTATTAACAAAACTTGGCAACGGTTGCCTTCTGCATATTCATAAATTACACTACCCTTGACTGTTATGCCTTGCGGTTTGAGTTTCGGTAATCAATAAATTATTTCCATCATTATCTCGTTCTGTTCGTGATATTTTGATGAGCATGAATGAAAACAAT
This sequence comes from Caerostris darwini, assembly GCA_021605075.1. NCBI lineage: Eukaryota > Metazoa > Arthropoda > Arachnida > Araneae > Araneidae > Caerostris > Caerostris darwini. Next base: position 87,028 of record BPLQ01000559.1, on the reverse strand, counting down.
TAGTTGGTTTAACCTTGCAAAGTTTTATTCAATTCTGAAGGTAAACAGGCAGAACAATATTAATTTTTATCATTTTTTAAATTCTAATTGCTTCATTACATTAAAAAAAAAAAAAAGCAAGAATGTCAAATCTTTCGTTTTAGATTAATAAAAATTAATTAAACAGTGAAATGCGTAAAATTAATTAATAGTGAAAAATATAAATATACATTCAATGAAACTAAAAAAAAATTTTTTTTGAAGTCATTTGTGGATTCAGTGTCTCTAAATCCAAGTTTTCCTTTAGGTTTACAAGCGATTTTATTCCTCTTTTCATCAAACACGAATGCCTCAAGTTCCCATTTATTTGCAATTGGAATTAGCAATTTACCAATAGTACAGTATTTATATAGGTAATTCTGAATTTAAATACACTCATGCCCATAAATTAAGAATAATTCAGAATCACATAGAAATTGAACTCTAAAATAAAAATTTCACCTGTAGAATTATCACACACATCTTGAAGAAGAATATGCAAATTACAGGAAACCACCAGATGGCGCGGATAGTATGTCACAATGACGAGAGTGTAAGAGAGGGGTATATAAGGAATGGTGGCAAAGAAGTAAAATTGTTCACAAGCGCTTTAAAAGCCTTTCAGTGCAATAACCGCATAGTTATGGCACAAAGGAAGCATTTGGATGATTTTTTACATGGTAGAATTATCGGACGACTGGAATGTGGACTTACCCAGCTGGAAGTATCGGAGGAACTTGGAATCGTCCAGAGTGTCATCTCCAGGCTTTGGCAACGATTCCAAGATGATGGTAATGTGAGTAGATGTTACAGCACAGGTCGCCCCCGAGTTACAACGCCGAATGAGGACCGGTATTTAGCAGTTACTGCCAAAAGAAACAGACGGAGCACAGCATCAGACCTGTCTTCAGCTACCAGTACGACAGTTTCAAGGCAGACCGTGTACAGACGCTTAGGGCACATTGATCTATATGCTCGTAGGCCTGTCAGATGCGTTCCAGGTTTAGTTTGCAGTCTGATTATCGCCGGACTTTCATATGGAGAGCGCCAGGTACCCGTTACCACCAAGAGAACACTATTGAACGACACCGTTTTGGTGGTTTCCGTTTGGGGAGGAATTATTCTTGGTTCCAGAACTGACCTGCATGTTCAGAGTGTAACGATGACAGGTCATATCTATCGGGATGTCATTCTGGAACAACATGTACGTTTGTTTCGCGGCGCCATGGGTGCTGAATTTCTGTTTATGGAGGACAACGCCCGTTCTCACCGAGCAAACATTGTAGACGAATGCCTTCAATTGGAGGATATCACCCGTATGGATTGGCCAGCATACTCACCGGACTTGAATCCAATAGAGCATGGGTGGGATATGCTTGGCCGACGAATTGCAGCCCGTCAACCCCCTCCCACCTGTCAACCTGAACTTCGTAGGGCATTGCTTAATGAGTGGTGTAATATTCCCCAAGGTCAGATTGATAATTTGATACTCAGCATGCCTAGGCGTTGTAAGGCCTGTATTGCATCGTCCGGGAGACATACTCCATATTAACCATCATACTAACCATGTTATACTGTTTTTTTGTAAATAGGTTCTTTTTTGAAATTTGCTCCAGGGAGTAAAAATCGCAATTTTTATTAATTATGTCAAACATATAGCATCTTTTTTGCTCTTTACCTTTTGTTTAATAGACTTTACAAATAAGTCAAATTTGTTTTGCTTCTGTCTCTTTCTTTGCCTGAACTACATTATCCTTAATTTATGGACATGAGTGTAAATTTTGAACGCATGCTCTACTCTAAAATGTTTTAATTACATTATTTGAAAATAGTGAGTAGAGGAAAGCTAACATGATTAGCCCTCAAAAATAAAATGTTTGTAAATGTCGTAACTCATTTTTTTTTTTTTTTCTAATGCACCTGGCAATACTGAAACAATTATCTTTATGCCATAAGCAGTACTGCATGACTCATTTAGCACTACCCAGGGGGCACGTATAACTTGAAGATATACTACGGACGCGATTAACACTACCCCCTCAACGCTCTACGATCCTATTACCTTCGCTTTAAAGTGGATTCCGAACCATCACAACACACCCATGGCACCGCTGGGACTCGAACCCGAAACCTGTGATATCGAGTTCCACACCTCTAGCCACTCGGCCATTAGGTCCCTTGTAATCAATTATATTAATGAATGCTCTTTTTCTTTCAGGCGCTCGCAACCCCACTCGCTGGGTACCTCTTTCTCCTTACATTCCTCCTGCCACCCGGGCACCCGTTCCTCCCACCCGTCGCCCTATGCGCCCCGACAGCGGGACACCCTACAAACCCGCCACGCAACCCCCAAGCCGCGACGTGCCCAAGAAGCCGCACACCTGCAATACCACCTTCGACGCCATTTCTGTGATCCGGAGGGAGCTCTTCGTCTTCAGAGGAAAGGTCAGTTCTCTTTCACTCTGCTCTGACATCAGTAAACCATTTCATATCATAAAACACGTCACATTAATATGATCACCTGTTAATATCTAGAATAACTGCCATATGCAGCTCGAACAGCAGTTAGATTGGGAGAAACTTATTGGGATGCTGGACTGGGGAGAAACTTATTGAGATGCTGGACTGGGGAGTACCTTATTGAGATGCTGGACTGGGGAGAAATTTATTGAGATGCTGGACTGGGGAGAAACTTATTGAGATGCTGGACTGGGGAGTACCTTATTGAGATGCTGGACTGGGGAGAAACTTATTGAGATGCTGGACTGGGGAGAAACTTATTGAGATGCTGGACTGGGGAGAAATTTATTGAGATGCTGGACTGGGGAGAAATTTATTGAGATGCTGGACTGGGGAGAAACTTATTGGGATGCTGGACTAAGAAACTTATTGAGATGCTGGACTGGGGAGAAACTTATTGGGATGCTGGACTGGGGAGTACCTTATTGAGATGCTGGACTGGGGAGAAATTTATTGAGATGCTGGACTGGGGAGAAACTTATTGAGATGCTGGACTGGGGAGTACCTTATTGAGATGCTGGACTGGGGAGAAACTTATTGAGATGCTGGACTGGGGAGAAACTTATTGAGATGCTGGACTGGGGAGAAATTTATTGAGATGCTGGACTGGGGAGAAATTTATTGAGATGCTGGACTGGGGAGAAACTTATTGGGATGCTGGACTAAGAAACTTATTGAGATGCTGGACTGGGGAGAAACTTATTGGGATGCTGGACTAAGAAATTTATTGAGATGCTGGACTGGGGAGAAACTTATTGGGATGCTGGACTAAGAAATTTATTGAGATGCTGGACTGGGGAGAAACTTATTGGGATGCTGGACTGGGGAGAAACTTTTTGGAACGCTGGACTGGGGAGAAACTTATTGAGATGCTGGACTGGGGAGTACCTTATTGAGATGCTGGACTGGGGAGAAACTTATTGAGATGCTGGACTGGGGAGAAACTTATTGAGATGCTGGACTGGGGAGAAACTTATTGGGATGCTGGACTAAGAAATTTATTGAGATGCTGGACTGGGGAGAAACTTATTGGGATGCTGGACTAAGAAATTTATTGAGATGCTGGACTGGGGAGAAACTTATTGGGATGCTGGACTAAGAAACTTATTGAGATGCTGGACTGGGGAGAAACTTATTGGGATGCTGGACTAAGAAACTTATTGAGATGCTGGACTGGGGAGAAACTTATTGGGATGCTGGACTAAGAAATTTATTGAGATGCTGGACTGGGGAGAAACTTATTGGGATGCTGGACTAAGAAACTAATGAATTAAAAAAATAGCTGATGACAAGTTGATATTGAAAAGAATGGAGGCTGTCGCTAATTAAGTGAATATATTTTTGGCTAATTTTTCAATTTTTATTTCAATCGAATAACGGACGGAACTTTCGTTACAACCTGATATTTTAATACAACTTTACTTTTCATACATATTTTTTGATAAATAAATATTAACCTTTCTATTTAAAATATTGAATTATCCATGACTATTCTTAAATGTTCACTAATGTTGTTTTGCAGTACTTCTGGCGGCTGAATAAGCAAGGCCTGATGAAGGACTATCCCGTTGAAATCAAGCGATTCTGGTACGACAGTGATTTGGAAACTGTGGATGCTGTTTATGAAAGGCCCATTGATACGAAAATTGTATTTTTCTCAGGTAAGGCTTAATTAATGAATTCAATAAAACTCCTAATAACATTAATCCAATGATGTTATTAGGAACATCATTGGATTGATGTTATTAGGAGTGTGGCGGCTTTGTAAAGGTTGCGTAGTGTTATTAAAATCCAGACGGCAAAAAAAAAGACGATAATCAATTTTCACATTTACAACATCTTTATTCCATTTCTAACGCCAACTACGTTCCGTTTTCATTCTAGCCGGAAAATTCCTTCTTAACAGTGAAAGTAGAAGTTGTTAAATTTGTACTCCATTTTCCATCAATAGGTGTGTCGCTACAGGAGTTTAGATTATTTTTAGATTGGAACTTCGTTCCAATCCTAAATGACCCGAACGAGATTTGAGTACTATGAAAGCCAAAACTCATTTATATAATACATAATATAAAAATATCTATGTGGATCTTTTTGTTCTGATTCTAAATATATTAAATAAATAAAATAATTAATAAAACAGGTTAAAGTTTATTGATCATAAATTAATGCATAATTACGATTTTAGATAAAAAAAACACACACCATCCCTTAAAGAGATAAGAAACTTATTGATTATCTATATATATATTTCGCTTATAGGAGCTCAATATTGGCTTTTCAATGGCAACAGCAAAGAACCAGGTTATCCCAGACCTCTAACTGACCTGGGCTTGCCTCCCGAATTAAAGCGCATTGACGCTGCTATGGTGTGGGGCTACAATGGCAAGACGTACCTCTTCGCGGACGAGCGGTACTGGAGGTACGACGAATCAGAAGGCAGAGTGGAACTCGACTATCCTCGGGACATGGCAGTGTGGAGAGGAGTACCTTATCACATAGACGCTGCCTTCCAGTATACGGATGGTAAGAAAGATTGCATTTGTAATTGTTGAACCATGTTGAACAGGAATGCACAATAGACTTGTTAATTCCATACGAAAAAAAAAAAAAAAAAAAAAAATCGAAGAAATTTGTTTAATTTTTTAAACGTAATAAGCAAATAATGCAATTATTAAAGTAAAAAGCAAACGAAGTGAGGATGATATTATATTATATTTGGTAACCATTTTAGTACTTGCTTCGATTTTTGTAGAAACCAATCGCAAAATAAGTTAGTAAAATGGTTTTTTATTTATCGATTTTTTTAATGTCGATACGAAAATATTTGTTTATAGGCTGATAGAAAGAGGCCTGTGCATTTTAATGTACAGTGTACATTAAAATTAGTAATTAGTATGCACATTGCAGCACACTAGCAACAGCCACGATTATTTTGTTTAACATAATTCTAAAATGGAACGGTGCTTTTCGTAGAGAAAATCGTAATATTAGATAGTAGATATCGTAAAGAAAAAAGAAAAAAATCACTTAGATAGGGATTTTGCATTTAGGCTAGCAAGTTGTTTATAGGGATTCTGATCTCCTGGTTTATAAAAAGAAAACATTGAATACAATATTTCTTTAATAATTAAATGTTTAATTTTTTTTTTTTTATTGTTGAATCATGTTTTAATCTTTCAGCGAAATCTAAAAAACACTATGATATTTTTAAAAATAAAATTTGAAAGTGGGCCGCTAGCAATGACTGGTGCATCCCTGTTGTAGAAGTTTTAAAAAAGTGATTAGATTTAAAACAATTTTTATCATTTCTTTGAAGTTTTCATGGAAACAATTTACATTAAAATTTATTGACATCATTACAAAGATTACTCTGTAAATGACTCCAATATAGGCACCGCTAGCCACTCGGCCCCAGTTTAATAATAAATATAAGTTCAACAAAAAAAAAAGTAACAGTTTTAGGAAAGGATAATATTTCCATTAGATGCCTTGATTTTGTTGAAAAATATTTTATTAGATGAATTGATAGATTCGCTTCAATTATTCCGTACGGAAAAGTTAACTGAAATAGTCTTGGCTTGTACGAAGCTACTGTAGCTTTGATTTGGTAAAAATGTAGAATATAGTTACCATATTTTCCTCTCTACTATCCTGGTAATAAGGTTTATTAACCTTAAAATTAGGGAATGCGGATTACAGGCTGCTGTATAGAATCTATGGTCATCCCTTCCCCCCCCCGAAATTAAAAAAAGTTCTATAAACCTCCACCAGAAATGTTCTTTGCCAATAAGAATTGATAAAACTTGTGTGGTAGAAAATAAGCAATGTTTTAAACATAACTATTGCAGACGTTGGAAAGGAACAGGATTTCTACAAAATTAAACAAAATCAGAAGTGCATTATACATCGATGTATGCTGTTGTTGTTGTTGCTTATCCCCTTGATTTAGAATCCTAAACCAAGTCCAGTAGATCATGCTGCATCAATAGATCGTAAACTGTCCTCCCCTCATTCAACAGTTGCCTCACAGAGGCACCAACACAATCTATGAGATGAGAGGGAGATGCGATGGTCGAACAATGACAAAGGGCATATGTCTTCTCGTCTCCATTGAAGGCCAAACTCTTAATGTGGCCAGTCCTTAGTCTAGCTAAAGCCGTTTGAGCAGGTCTAGGACAGGAGCACTGCATGGACATACCAGGATATTTAGCGGCGTACCATGCATGAATTGGTGGCGACCTCCAAGAGATATTCACCTCTTGGAGGTCGCCACCAAGCTAGTGGATGGAATGAAGATTCTGTAGAAGGCCGAATTAATAATTAGCTGTGATTCTAGTGAAGGTTTTTATCTCTCTATAGCAAATATAAAGGATTACAAACAGTCGGAAAACTGTTGTCGCTCTTATTTCTTAAATATTCGTTCCTGTTCTCGCTATCAATTTATAACGTAACTTGTCATAAAAAAAGCTCTGAAAAACGTTTTGATGGTTTTTAAATTATGGGCATAAGAACAGTATTTGATCGGTATAATCGCTTATGGATTATATGAGATAATTTTTTCTATGAAGAAAATTACCCCTGCTTGTTTGTTATATGGCCGCTGCGAGTAATAGGTATAGAATTACGGTATCACGAATTTTTTGTGAATTGGGAAATATGCATTTGAAATATATGAATCAATTAGGTAGAATATTTGCAGGGACAGCTGATTTGTCAATAATACCGATGAAGACTTATATTTACTCACCAATGAAACTTACTAAAGAGTTCTACATATACGGTTGCATAAAATATGAAAGCATAAATATTTTATTATACATAAGTTGATATTTCTAAAGAAACAATTTTGGCCAAATCACAAAATAGGGACCATTGGGGTTTGGCAACTCTTTTCGTGGAGTCAGCTGGACGATAAGTTGCTAATGTAGTAACTCGAGTCTCTTGTACTGTTTACAATTCACTTGAAGCCAAATCTCAACGGCCCCTATTCTGCGATTTTATCACACTTTTTTCTTATCCAAAGCAACTGCTTTGAATTTTTTTTAAAAATCTAATTAATAAAAGCTTCTAAGATATAAATTCAGTTAAGATTTAAAATAATTATTTTGCTTATGACACGAGCTTCTTCATTTAATATATCAAAGCAGATATACTATTTAAACTAACATACAATTACAAAAATTTTTTTTTTTACAGGTCACACATACTTCTTCAAAGGCAAGAAATTCTGGAAATTCAATGATAACCTAATGATGGTTGCTCAGACTAAAATCCGCAATATAAACGAGTACTGGTTTGGATGTCCCAGTCGGACAGAACTGGTTCCTGATGAATATGAAGAGGAGGAGAAAAATGAAGAAGGAGAAACTGATGCATTGGCCACCAGCGGATCCAAGCACACATGTGCTGCTTCTAACTGTGTTACATTAATATCTATCGCCGTCATGTTCCTCTATCACAGGACAAGGTGTATTGTATGTTTATGAGCATAAACTCTTATTTAAAAAGGACGGCATGTGATTTCAAAGAGGTGATAATATCTCAAAAGTATTCTCTATTTATTTTCAAACTGTTTTTCATTATGTGTGAGTAAAAGTCAACAAAAATTTTTTGTATATTTGAGAACCTCAAGCAATTGTTTTGTGATTATTTTTTTTCTCTCTCCTTATCTGGTGTATATTACCAGCATATGTTCTTTGATCTCGATATATGAAAAAAAAAAAAATTAAGAATTAAAATCAAAATGTCATTTTGAAAAGTATTAATATAATATATGCTTATAAATGTTCTTGTCAACGCAACAGTTAACTGATGATTTGAAGTGTTTTTGTTTTTCAAAATTACTTGTTTCTCTATTTCAATTGTACAAATGCTGAAATTACATGTTATATAAAAAAATATTTAATGATTGGATTTGTTTCAAATTTTTGTTTAATAAATATTTCTGATACTAATTTTTTAAATGCTGATTTTTAATGATGGCATTTCACACATGAATGAAATAATTTTAAAATCACAACTACGTTCTTGTTAAAAAATATTAATTTGAACAAGTTTTTTTTTTTTTTTTTTAATTTTTTTCTTCATTTTCCTCAATTTAAATAAGTAATGTTTTTTTTTTTTTTTTATTCATTTCAAAATATTTAAGTATATTTTCTGGTTTTATTTTTTTATATTTAAATTCCAGTATTAGTAATCTAAATTTTAAAGATTTTTTGATGGAATACTGATGTTATAATTGCTAAATTAAATGCAATCTTTTAAAAAAAAAAATATCATAAACAAGATAAAACTCACATTTGAATTTTCAAACATAGAAATGAAATTTAAAATAAAAATGAATCTGTATTTAAAAAAAAAAAATGTAAGCACAATTACTAAAAACATTCCTGAGTAAATATTAAAATAATATACAATAATTTATTAAATTTAAAAAATATATATTTTGCTGGCTGTGTTTATATAGGTAAAATAAAAGAAAACACAGCCAGCAAAATATATATATTTTTTAATTTAATAAATTATTGCATATTATTTTAATATTAATTTATACATTCTGACTAAAAATTATAATTTAAGACAAGGTTTGACAAAGATTAATTCTTTGATACAAGATATCTATTAATGTTTATCCTTTACAGAATTTGAGAGATACAAATTTATTTTATATTTTAATCTTTGAAATTTAATAAATTCTACAGAGCAATATAAATAATCAAGTCATTCTATTATACCATAAGAAATTCCAGCATATTATTTAAACTGCTAATTAATTTAATGAGAGGAAATGTTACACATTAATTTGGTTTGAAAAATACGATTTATTAACAATCATGTATCTATTATTTTATTGAGTAGATATAAAAATATTTATCATTTGAATAAATATTCTTCTCAGAAAACAAAAATACTCTTTTTCAATTCATGAACAATTCTTTTTTCTCTGTTCTAACCCTTCTAATTAACAGTACCTTTACTAAATTTTCTCATATCGCATTTAATTTTATTAAACAACACCTGTTTGTATGCTCTTCTATAAACAAATATTATTTGTTTCTTAAAATGAAAGATTCCTGACTCAGAATAAATTGGATATTATTTTTTGATAATCTTCAATTCATAAGAGTTATAAAATGCTCAATAAATAGTTAATAATATTTTTATTTCTATATTCTTTAAAAAAACATCAAATAAATAATATTTGTTATCGCTTTGTCATTAATATAATTATATCCAAGGAAATGAAGTTGCTAGACAGCGGAGAAATTATTATTGTCAGAGATATATATTATTTATATAGATTGTTAGAGATATTATAATCTAAAGATTAAAAAAAAAAAAAAAAAAAAAAAAATCGTCTTGGTATGATAGTCAAATAACCTGGTAGATTTTCTATCATAGGATACTCAAATGTGGAACAGCTAACTCTTTAAGTCCTTCAGGACATTACGGTTTTCTCATCACCCATCGATAGGCTATTCCTGGGATACAAAAAAGTGGTATATGAGGCCTACCAGTGTTCAATTATATATATATATGTAAGTATATGAAAGACATGAATGAAATGTATTGGCTGTGACTGTAATTAAAGCATACTTTTTCCTTTTCATTTGACAAAAACAACATAACCCCAATATAATTTTTCTTCTTTTAAACACTTTTAATATGTTTTTTTAAAAAAATGTTATAATTCTGTATATAATTGTATGTTTCCATGTGCATAACAGTGATTTTCTTCTAATTACAATATATATGTCATCTTTATATACAATATAAATTAGCCAGTACACTTAATATATAATGTACATCAGGAGTGTCCAATATGCGGCCTAAAAAGAGAGTGTAGAAAGCAAGAAATATCAAAAGCTCACCACAATGATTCATTTTACTGTTGCCTGTTTACTGCTTATGTCTAAAATTTAACAAATTTGTTAAGCGTGCATGTCCAAAATGGCCATCGTATAATTGGCATATCCTTCAGATGCAAGGTTAAATCACAGCTCCTCCTAATTATAGCTAATTCAGAGCAAACTACAAAATCAGAGATGTATGATAAAACTAATTAGTTGAAAAATTAGGAAATTCTGCGCCATTTGTGCATGCTTAGTCTCCCTACAGTTATATGACAAGATAACTGAATTCAGTGTATGTGTTTCTGTAAATTGATTGAAGAAAACAAAGTAGTTAATGATATTTTGGTTATCTTAAAATAATAATAATAAATAAATAAAAACAATTACAAGAGAAGTAAGTGGATTTAAATAATGTTGTAATTGTTTGGAAGTATGTACATTTATGAACAAATATTTTAAAAGAGTGAAGCACACTAAGAGTAAAATTAAAACCAAAATATCAGATGAACACCTCGAGAACTTCAACCAAACATTATTAGTTTCTCAAATTATGGCAAATATCACTAATTTAATGATTTCTATTTTTATTATAAAACAAATTTATAACGGAGTTTTATATATAAATGTCAAACTAATTCCAAGTAACTATCTTTAAGATAAAAAAAATCCTAAATTAAGAGATTAAATTATTTAAATATGTTAACAATATATTTAATTTTTTTTTTCTCATCAACTATCATTAGGGCTCGGAATATTTATGTTGCCTAAAACAAATTATCATTCTGCCATTATAGTCCAGGTAAGGTAAAAGTTTGGACATCCCTGACCTATGTATATTCATGGTGCATTTCAATGAAAATCTTACTATAAAACTATTTTATTGCAATTAGGATGTTTTTTTTTTTTTTTTTTACAATAAAATACTACAAATTTAAATAGTTATGTCAAAACTAATTCTTAAAAAGTATTTTACCATAAAGAAATTAGATCTCATTTACTTTTAAGTTAAAAAAAATAACAATGCATATTTACTCAAGAGTCACAATTACAAATTATCCAAATAAGGGGAAAAAGTAAACATTTATTGTACTCTAAAAATCTCTATTCTATTTTATAAATTTAAGTACTTTTTTTTTTTTAATTGTAAAACCTTATTATTTTTCCTTTTTACAAAAACCTATATACCTTACTACATTTCAATTAATACTAATGAAATAGCTTATCTTTTTAATTTTCATTAATAAAAAGGAAAAGTAAAACATAACATATGAAAAGTTGTTTCATTTCTGTTATTCTATGATATATTAAAAAATACACTATTATAATTTAATATAAAAGAATTGCCTTTCAAACTCATTTTGTATCACTTTTTTGTTCTTTAAAATAAAGTCATAGTCGATAATTTTAAACTCTCAAAAATTTGTTTCAATATTTAACATTGGTATCAAATAAAAATAACAAGAAAATTGCGAAAATTGAAATTGAGAAAGTGATCATTTGTTAATAAACAATTTTAAAAAATTCATTATCAAATAATAATTGAAGTTTAAAAACTTATTAACAAGGCGATGCAGATGAATATTGAGATAAAACCATTCACTGCACGACTTTTGTAAATATTTTAAGGAAAAATGTTTTTTTTCTCTGGAAGTCTATAAAATTGAAAGATTGGAAAACAATTTAAAAAGGCGGGAGGTACATATAATGTTAAAAAAAATTATTCATTACATTATGTAGCTCAATATCGAACAGAATAACAATTTACTAATAGAATGTAAAAAAAAAAATAATAATAATAAATAAATAAAAAAAAATCATTATTTTTTTTTCTTAAAATCAAAATCATTGGTATATAAGTAAAGCATTTGATAATTTCCAAAGGCATTTTCATACAATAATTGTCAGACTTTAAAATCTATGCACATTTTAATAAAACTATACTATACAGTTCCTTATGAAATGCACCAATGCATTTGAATAAATACATATTTTATTAATATCACTTAAATACATATTTAAAAATATATAAAATAGAATATATTTTGTAGAGAATTGATTCAATCCTCCATGGATGTATTTAATGAAAATAAAGCCTCTACAGATGAACCTGATGAATCATCTGAATAAATCATTATTTCATGGTCTTCTGTCCCTAAATTAAATTAAAAAAATAAAACAATCAATGTTGAAAAAAGATAAAGCTTATATAAAACATTACATGAAATTGTTAGAATGTAAAATATATTATAACTTATTACATAATTAAATAGTTAAGTTTGTGATAAACATTGAAATTGGTAAAAAAAAATTTTTTTTAATGAAAATAAATTATAATATTAATATTGTTTTTTTTTTTTTATTTCATCACAATTTTTAACCTGAGCAGTGATTCCTTATTTCAAAGTTATTGTAAAAGCAGATATTTTAACTAGAAATTAGCAGCATTTATGACATGAGAAAAGATTAAGCTGCAGTTAGCTAAATTACATCAACTGGTCCAAATTAAGTGATATTGAACTTTAAATCAAAGCCCTTTTTTTCTGGCCAATACCATGAAAACATTAAAAGATCATATTAGGTGGATGATAGACTTGACTCAGAATAGATTTTCAAATTAAACATTGTATTATGTATACGAATAAAGTATATAATAAATATCTAGAGACCTGAATTGTCACAAAAAGATAAAGGTTTTAATTTATATATTAAACTTTACCTTCATCATAGTTCTGAATTAAATAAAAATCGAAAAAGATACCATGGCTGCAAAAGTAGTCATTCATTAGAAAAAGTCACCAAAAGTTTTAGATTGCTTAGATAAATGCCCAAACTGCCTTAGTGATAAAGTTACCAATTTAAAAACAAAATTTATTTAAATATTACTATTAAATTATTAGGAAAAAGATTAGTATTAAAAAAGATTAAAATTCAAAAATCACACATTATTAAAAATTTATTTATCTATAAAAAATATATACCATTATCACCACGGTCATCATCTTCATCATCGTCGTCGTCATCATCATCATCTTCCTCATCTGTTTCTTCTTCACTTTCTGTTTCTCCTTCCTGTAAAGAGTGATAAATTTTCCATAACTTATAGTTCATAAAATATCTCATACTAGCACATATAACTCTTGATTGACTAGACTTATGCACAGCCAGTTTTTCCCAACCCAGGCTACGAAAGGACTATACTATAAAAAGCAGAATTTGTTAATTAGATTATACATAACTTACTATATATATAATATATACTCTACATAACTTACATTTTCAAAGGAAAATTTTATTAGTGTTATACAAGGCTGCTATTTCCATATAATTTATAAATAAATAATTTTAATCTGATTTAGGAAAAAAAAAATTTCAGTATGCTTATATAACTTACTTCATCTCCTTCTTTTGTTTTTCCAATTTCATATAATCGACATACACTATTTACACCAGGAACAGCAGGAAAAAACTGGTCATAATCTTGAAATTGAGACTATAAAAATAATTAATTTCATTAAGTTTGAATAAGATAATTTTTATTAATTAGCTGAAAGTATGCTAGCAAAGTGACTAACTTTTTTTATAAGTAATACAAAAATAAGAATAAACTATTATTTTAGTAAATATAATTTTTAATCAGTAGCATTATTAAAGTAGATTATTTTTCATTAATTGATGACACAATTAACTTCAAAAGTTTTAACAGATTATTAAATCTCTCAACCTCCTCATTTTAAAATATTCATTTGTCATAATAATTCATTAAAAAGATTAATATTTGCTGTAAAACAATTTGGGTTTTAATCACTATAAAATTATTAGATTTTCTGTCCCCTGTTTTATAACTATTTTCTTTCTCATTATGCATATATATATATACATTATAATTTCTGCCAACGGCCATACCATGCTGAATATACCGGTTCTCGTTAGATCACCGAAGTCAAGCATCATTGGGTGCGGTCAGTACTTGGGTGGGTGACCACCTGGGAACACTGCGTGCCGTTGGCCTTCACAAATTTGGGACCTGAATGGCCAAGTGTCCAGCGCCACAGGTTTCGGGTTCGAATCCCGGCGGTGCCATGGATGTTTGTAGTGGTTCGGAATCCACTTTAAGCCGTAGGTCCCAGTCTCCTATGACTGTAAGAGCGTCACGGAGCCAAAGTCAGGCTTCTACCTACGGGTGCTCCATCACAACAGAAGCCGCTTCCTTCCCCTTCAACAATGAGTACGTATGGGCTCGTGGGCTTGGCCAGCCAAGTGGGATAAGAAACAACAACATTATAATTTAGATGTATGCATAATGAGAAAGAAAATACATTAATTATTCTCCAATATTTTATCTGTTTGAAGAGCATTTTTGTTTCTCTCTTTATAAATATGCATAATGTTTTTAACTTGCAGTAAACATTATAATATCTGAAATGTATATTGATATTATATGCAGAAAACATAATTAAGATGTCACAATTTGAGAAAATGTCATAAGATAAATCTAAATAAAAATTTGACAGTGAGAATCAAAATCTGGTTTTTGCCCACCTCTATGGTTGAAATGTATTGCTCCGCACTATCAACAGATATGGCGAAGACTTGCTTTTTAACGTCCACAGTTGCTACAAAAAAATAACAGAAATGAGAAAAAATTCTGACAATGTTTATATAAAACCATTTAATATAAAAAATAGGGGGAGGAGGAGAGTAAATTTTAATAAGTCAACTTTAAAACAAATTAACTCTTGTAATATTGTTAAGTTTTGAAATGTGTTGTATTGATCAATACAACATTTATATTTTAATAAAAAAAAAAAAAAAAATAAAATGGCTCAGAAATGAAATCCACACCATCCAAAATCATTTGATGTCACAATTTTACAATGTTTTTAAGTTTTTTTTTTTTTTTTATTTTATTTATTCTAAATAAATGAAAGCCATTAAATTAAAATTTCATAATTTTTTTTTTTAACAAAAGTGGTTAAAAACATCTATATTGAATCAGTAAATGAGTCAAAAAATTAAACTATAAAATCCTCTAAGAATTATTTTTCTTTATTTCAGAGATCTATTGAGGATGCTTACCTGCATGACTATTTAATATTCTGCTTGACAAAAATTTATACACTAATTACATATTTTAAAGGCTAAACAATTAATTTGCTCATATAACTATATTTGCAATTTAAAAATTAGAAAGATTAAAAAACAATTGTTAGACATTTATGTTTCAGAATTTTAAATTTAGTATATTATAAATAAGAACATATTAAGGAAAGTAATATTTTGTTTAATTATAAATATATTTAAAATACTACAGATTACATTCATAGACATACAAGTTTCATTTATAACAACACAACATGCACACAGAATAATTGGCAAATTTTATATAAAAATGAAACTAGAATACAATTATATAATTTTTAAAATAATGAATAAAAATGCAATTGATTTTACCAATAGGACTGTAATCATATGCATCAAATGTATAGAAACAGTTCATCTTTTCATCATATTCAGGTGAATTGTAAACTATAAATAAGTAAACTATTAGCAAACTACAATTTTTTTTTTTTTTACATTAAATAAAAAGAATTACTCAATTTTATGCAACATTAAAAAGAAAATTTTAACAAATATTAGCCTCATTATTACAGAGTTTATTATTATTTACAGTAATGACAACTTTGAAACATCATTTGGAAAAAAGTTTGAAAGCAAACTGTTTCATAGTTTCCTTAAAAGATACTTTTATTAACACAACAAATAAAATCAGAAATAACACATTGTAGAAATATAAAACATTTATATAATAGTATGCACACAAATATATTGGGAAAAACTGATATGAAATATTCTTCATTTTGAAGATACAGTTACTGATAAAAATTTCATAGTTTTAGATTTATCACATAATTGTGATTTTGCATGAAGTCATAATTAATAAACAATATTACATTAAACTCAAGTTTTATCAATTCTTTTTGTATATTGTGTTTAAATTTGATCACCAATATAATTTTATTTTCTGCAGGAAAATAATAGCAATATTTCTCATTTAAAATAAATTCATCTTTCAAAATTTAATAAATGTTTTAAAATTGATTTCAATAACTATTTATGTTATAAACATTGAATTTTTTGACATAATTTTTTAAACATTATATTTTTAGAACAAAAGCAGTACTTACTTCCATATATTACAGTTCCAGGTTGATTAAATGTAATCCTGCATTGATCTAAACTAGGAACAGTACGCAATAATTTAAAAGTCCTTATATCCCACTGATATTAGAGTTAAAAAAAGAAACACTAGAAATGCTATAAACTAACCAAACAGTAGAAAATAATTTATCTGTAAATGATATAAAATTGTATATTATATTGCACCAATAAAATATTGTTATTTATGGGAATGATATATATTTTAAGACAGCCTTATAGTTGAAAATACATATATGAAACAAATAAGCATTTTTTTTTTTTTTATTTCAGGCTGAAACTTTTAACTTCATCAGAGCTTTAATGAAAATTAAAATGTAATGTTAGTTATAAATTTATTCAACTAATAATATTAAAAATGCTAAAATATTTACAAAAATCACTCAGTATAACACAGAAGAAACAACAAAATTCTAAGGAAAAAATAATAATAAAAGGATACAATTTCAGAATTGCATACAATTTCACGACCATTGGGATGAAAAACTCCATTGAAGGTTGAATTAAATTTATCAAGTTTATGAATAATACTTTTTGATCTCACATCAAATATGAGACCTTCTGAAAGAATCAGTTCATCTGAATAATCAAAAGTAGCCCTGTTACTAGTATAAGCATTTCCCAATCCTTGATTTGTAAACTCATCTAGCTCTGTACAGGTTGCTGTATCAATTATCTATAACAAACATAGGAGCTTAGCTTGATTGAAAAAATAAAACAATAAGACATAGTAAAATATAGTGGAATAAAAATTTTACTTATTTGTTTTTTATAATTTAAATATCTTTATTAATGTCAATATTTTCATACATATTTTTTTTTTAAATGGTGGTAAAGGTTTCAGTTTAAACTCTACTTTAGTTTTTGTTTTGATGTAATTTTCCTTTGCTATTGTTTTTATCTACATAACTTAAACAAAAGTTTTACACTAACAAGTAACACTTTAAAAAACAATAATAACACAAATTATACAACACAAACATTTGGTGTGTTAAATAAAATTCTTTTGTAAAAATCTGAACTGATTTAAGAATAGTAATAATTTTTATCATTATTAATATATTAAATCAAATATACAATTATATACAATACAATTCTGCAGATTTAAAACTTTACAATATGGAAAGAGAGATAAAAATTTCCAACAATAGCAATAATACTTTTAACTTCCATGCCATATTTATTTTAATATTTTATGCAATACAATACCAGCAAAATAATAAAAGGAAATAAACAACTAATGAGAACAAATATATTATTCTTAGAAAAAAAATTAAATTGAAATAATAAATGCAAGAATATATTTTATTAATTTTTAATCTAACCAATTACATATGCATGCTTAAAAGGTCATAGATTCTTAGTTGCTGCAGACATTTTATGATCAATATAAAATATTGTCAATAAAAGGACAAAAGTTTCCTTTCTTAGATCTCCCAAGAATGATTAATCAAATAACAAAATTGTAAAACAATACCACCTACTTTTAAACACCATAAACACCATTATACCTACCATTTCTTTTTGAATTTAATGTAGTAAGAATATTTTTCAAAAAATGCATTGTAATTTATATGCATTCAAGCACCTCAATATTATCATAGTTTGATAAATTAAGATATTTATCAAATTAATTGTTTAAATTTTGATTTAATCTTCTGTTTCACAAAAAATACATTCTGACTAATAGAAAAGACATTTACCACTGCACTTTGATATTTTGTACCAACTGCTCTACTGGAAGTTGTTTTAGCAAATTCTAAAAATGTAAGATCTTCAAAATTTTGTCTAAAAAAAAAAAAAATGTGAAATATTAATCAGAATAAGAAAAATAAAATGTTATAAAATTATTAATAGACATATCATAAATTTTAATGGGATTGTACTAAAGAGCTTATTTCATTTAGATAAATTTATGCTTAATTCAAGACTTTGACAGCATTAATATGATGTATTACTATTTCAAGTCAATTAAGAAACAAATGTAAATAATACTAACCCAAAACTAATAATTTTAACATATTACTTGTATAACAAAGACTCATTTTGCAGCCTGAGTTCTCTATATGTGATTTGAAGTTTAATAATATTTGAATTTCATGAATATTTTTTTCATTTTATTTAATAAATGCTGAACGCTGCTGTATGTGAGTATTATTATACTTATAGCATTTCTGCATTAAATATTTTTGCTGATATGATGACACATCTATACTGGTACATTAAATTTTACAAAAACTTAATCATCACATAAATATAACTGCCCAAGCACGTTTTAAGAACAATTAAAGCTGGGCACAGTTGTAAAACACCAACTGTGAAAGCAAAAACTGTACTACTTTCCAAACATACATGGACATTGCATATATAATGCAGACATGACTTCCTATTTTTGTTGATTTTATTCATGAATTTCATATGCATTTTGTACATTTTGGTGAGCTCAATATGTTCAAATTTCCTTTTATTTAACAACTCCTTTGTTATTGAAAGATACCAATTAACATACAAACATAATTATCCAATATTATTATACAATTACAAATTTTAACACAAAAATTTAAGGAAGCATTTTAACTATAATAACTTTGATATAAATAGCTTAACAACTAAGACTCTCTTAATAAGAACCTCTATAATTCAAACAATTTTTGGAGGTCATATTTATGTGAACAATTGTTTACAGCAATGAGAATAATAAATCACAATTATATTTAAGACTTAGAGATGAGCAATTTAATAAATTCTTTAAAACAGCACAATTGCTTAGGCGCTAAACAATAATACATGTTTAAAGTAATGTGTTGGTAATTATTACTAACTAAATATTTAATCCTATTGGAATTTTGATGTTTATTGCTAATTGAAATTAAGCCAACTAATATAGTGGGCAGCAATTTTTAAAAGAAAGAATTTGACATGAATTATATAGCTTATTTTAATAGCTTATATAGCTTATTTTTTATCTGATGCTGATATCATAAATGGACTGCAGAAAATTTAATCATGGTATAAAAAATAATTAAAAATTCTTTTTTTTAAGAAAAGCTTAAACATTTAATAAGATGAGATATAAAGAAAAGGAAATGTTTAATTGATTTAAGGGATAACAAGATTCTGCACATAAAATTGAAAATCCATTTTGGGGAAAAAAAATCTTTTCTTAGACTGTTCAAAGAAAATTATACAAAATCATTTAATGTAAGCAAATTAAAAAAAAAAAATAGCAAAACTTAAGGCATTTTCTTCAAATATACACAGGATTTTTACGTTGATTGATATGTCCTAAGCTATGTGATATTAGAAGGTTCATTATAAAACCTTAAATATATTTAAAAACATCTGGTTTATTTGTGTATTAAAATAAGCTATATAATTCAAAAAATTTATCAAAATTAAAAATATATTTTATATATTTACAATTATATATGGCAATGAGAACACAAATGAAAATGCAATTATCCAAGGTAAAACATCACAAAATTTTTTAAGATAATTTTGTAAAATGGACTATTATCAGTGCACACTGATGGCCATTACACACACACAATCTCTTTAAAAATTGCACATCATGTTTATTTGTGTTTCCACACTCCTTTTAAGAAAATCAAAATATTATTTGATCTACTACTTGAGAGAAAACAATCACAATTAAGCTTTCTTTACAAATACACAGCATAAAAATATAAAATAAAATAATTAAACAAATTCTTAAAAACAAAATCACATATGAAACAATATTTTACTTTATATTTTTAGAATTCAATATTACGCATTTTAAATTCTATCTATTGCTAGTTGTTTTTCCAATTATAAGAATTATTAAATTATGTTTAGCCTTAGTATCAGGTTGGGCTATAAAAATCTCAGTTATTATTATAACTCCCCATTATAAAATGAAATTCTATTAAATCTTTAAAATAATTTTGATTGTATACAAAAAGATTAAATAGTTAATACTCACAAATTAAAAAAAATATGTTTTCAAACTTAATATATTTCTACATTTTTCATTTAAATATTATTTAAATGAAAAAACACAAATGAAATTGCAGAAAATGACAATTAACATTTTTAATTACACATATAAACATATATTTAACAAATACATCTTGTAGAATTAGTATTATTATATATATATATCGCAAAAATATTAATTATTATGTATACAAATTTTATAAATCATAATTTTTAATAAGAAATAATTTTAATATATGTATTCAGCATTTAAACTAATATTATTTTTACAGAAAGTAAAACTTATTTATTTTTTAAAATTCTTTTGAAAAAATTTAGATTAATAAAATGTTTATGGAAAAAAAAAACTTACATAAGATCAAAAGTTTCATTCGCTCTCCACAAAGCAGAAGTATTTCGTTCAAATTCTGATGTAATTAATAATGAATCATGCTGAAAATAGGAAAAGCATATCAACAAACACTAAAAATTTCTTTTCATAAAATGAATCACTTCCTTAAACACTTTTGTTAAACAATAATGCACAACAATAAAATGAATATTACAGTGAAAAAAATTAACCAAATTTCAAAGACCTTCCATCCTTTTGCAATAACATGCTGTAATATTTTTTTAATCTAAAAAAAACTAATATTTTGGCTGAGTTTATAAGCAGGCAAATCTATTAAAATATTGCGAATGCCAGATTATTCTTATTTAACAAAACTTGACAGGCTAATAATGAACACCTTAGAAGTAAAAAACTAATTACAATGTATGTAAAACAATTCCAAAGAACAAAAATAAGCATATTCTACACATAAGACCTACTTTTGATGATTCTATATGTGATACATTTCTATTTCCATCTCTTCTGTATTCTTCCTCTCCTGAATTAATATTAAAAATCTTCATAACTGCTCCTGATGAATTCAAGCCCATGCCAGTTAGAATTCTTGGTCTTGATTTGTCACCATTATAATTCTTTGAAAATAAATGCATCAATAAAGAAAATTTACACATGCATAAGATCCTAAAATAATGTTACAAATAATTCTTTTTTAATTTCTTTAAAATATAGTCCAAAATTTGCATTCCCTAAGAAACATTTTGAAATTATACAATATTTATTTGAACATTCCTTATATCCCATTTTTATTAATTGACACTTTTTTTTGACAAAATATAAGAAAAAAAAATCTTAATATAGTAAAGAAATTTGAACATTATCTATAAATATCAACTTGCTTAAAATTCCTAACAATGTCTTTTTACTTCAAACTAAATTTAAGTAGATAGAAGCATAATACGAAAAAATAAAAGCTTCATCTTATTTGTTCTTAAATTAGTTGTTCTATAAAATATTGATTTTTGCTGATAATTTTCATTTTTTAATACATTATAAATAACAAATAATAAATTCAATTAGCAATTTTTCAAATTAAAAAAAGTTTTACAATTTTGAGAGCATATTTTCGTAATATAATTTTTTTTTAAGTGTAAGGAAATCTTTTATTACCTATATTAATTTTTACAAAATTCACAAATTTTTTTCAATTGCAGATAAAGTTATTCATTTATAATTTAACAGAAAGTGCAGGGTCTCTTAAATATACAAATAAAGATATACCTTAAATCATACTGGGATATATCATCAAATAATAATAAATTGCACACTAATTTTACAGATTTATTTTTATTATATTGATTATAAAATTTACGTTAAGTTTCAATTACATTTATTAGAATGAAAAATATTTGTAAATTGACCAACATAATACATTTAATTTTGTATAATACATAAGAATTTGCTGCTTTAAAAAAAAAAAAAAAAAAAAAATTGAAAATTTCTAAACTTTAAATAAATCAAAATATTTAAAAAATAATAATTAATTCATTTTTTACATGAAAAAAAAATACTATTTATCCCATTCAAATTTTTTTTAAATCACAATTATTTGATGATAATATTTTTTAGTTTGTGAGATATTAAAGGGCTGCATTAATGGAAATTGTTAGATTTTAAATACTTGTATTAATATTATATTATTTTAGATGTACAAAATACTTAAAATATGTACATTAATAAACAATTCTTGCTATTCAATTAACAGATTAAAAGTTATTTATAAAGGTATTAATAACATTGAAAATAATAAATAGAATTAAACATGCACTAAATTGCAGAAATTTAATTTTGATTTTAACAAAATTAAAATATGTTAAGCTATAATTATTAATGTTCTTTAAAAATTTTCTATTTGATACAGAATATATCCATACTATGAAGCAACTACTGCAGAAAGAACCTTCTTCATCACGAAAACTTCGTACAGATCGGAATCTACCATAGATTAACTTTCTTCTTAAGGCAGCACCTCCAAAGCCACCATTTTGGAAACCCGACTAAAAGACAATGAATTACATAATTTCATTGACATGGAATAACAAAGAATATAACTTTAATTTTAGTATTAACAACTTTACAGAGATTTTGGAAATCTTTTAATAAAAATAAAGAAAACTGGAATTTCATGGATTAATTACACTATAAATAATCCTAAAACATTTTTTAAATACTATAACAAAAAAATTATTAATATAAATAAATGATTATAATAAATATAATTAATATTATATTTATACTTGATTTTTCTTCACTAGGAAATTAAAGAACATAAAACTCTAAAATAGAAAAAATCTAATTAAATTAATAAATAGCGTTTGTATACCTGTGATTTTTGAAACCTTAGATAACAATTTAGATCTGCATTTCTTTTATGTTTCGGTTCTGGACATTTGTGAGGTCTATAAAAAGGATAAAAATATTAAAAACGATACAATATAAAAATTTAAAGAAAACAAATTTTTTCCCCCTTTCTGATTTATTTATTGATCTACTATATTTTATACAAATGATGTTATTTATAATTATTTTATTTTAAGGTTTATTTATTAATATTATTTAATATAATTTATTTTTTTATAAAATAAATAATACTTACACAAATAAATCAAATGGTGGACAAGCAAGCATTGGGTTTTTACATAATGCATGCTGTTTCCTTAAATATTCAGTGACTATAGAATCTAAAGTGTTGGAAGACTGTGATTTTCCATAAGGTAAACCTGCTTTTGCTCGTCTCATTGCAGGCGTTTGTACATAATTTCCAGAGCACAGTTGTGATTTTTGTAATCTACTTGGGGTTGGCTTTGGTTCTGGTGTCTTAACATAAAAAGAATTGGCAAAACAAAATTATATATGAAATACATAATATAAATAAATAACATATAGAAGTATTGTTATATATATTATACAATGGTTATATGTTACCTTAATAATATTGCCTAAAGGTTTCATTTTTAAATTTTTGTTAAAGGTAGTCAAGACAATTATGCGGAACAAGCATATACATAAAATGCAATCTATTAAAATTCTTTATGTTATGATAGAATCATTCATTTACATTCAATCACTGATTTATTTATTGGCATTTTATAATACTGAAATAAATATTAAAAGAGTATTATTATAAATAAGCAAATACTAAAACAGTTGAATAATTAAAAAAATTGTGCTTCACAAAATAAAATTATTGAAAAATGCAGTGATTAGGAGAAACAATTACTAATAAAAAATTATCTAAAGGAAATTTTTTTTTTAAAATTGGTATTTTGTAATTTGTTTAAAAAACTGGGCAGCATTAACTTTAAATGAAAGTTAATTATATATTTCTGCCAAAAATATAATAGAAAATTTTTTCCCATATATCTTTTTTAATTATACTAAAATTTTAAAACTCTTGTTAAATGTAAAATGATGTAGTTTCATCTTTGTCCACAGATATCTATTTCAAAAACACTTCTCACATCTATTTCAAAAACACTGTTAAAATTTTTATTAAAACATTTTTTCCAAATTTTCTTTTTTAATGTCAATTTGGTTATCTTGTAGTTTTTCTTCACTTTATATTTAAAAACATTATTTGTTTATTCTTTTCCTTAAATTTCAATATTCTCCAAATTTGTTCTACATTAAGATACAGTGTGTATATCTTAAAAGCAGAAAAAGTACCAAAGTTATCTGCAGAAAAGTACTACATTAAGATATAGCATCGTGGAAAATCTTTAATTAAAAGGAAATAAAAACTTCAATCTCAGTTTTTTTTTAAACTATTGAGATATGTTCCCTTATATTTTAGCTAATATCCTATTGAAGACTTGTTCTTTTTAGTAAATATAATCCTTAAAATATTTTTACTTATAGACATTTTTTTTTATCTTTATTTACATTCTATAATAACATTTAGCTAGAGTGATACCAACTAAAAAATAATGACCTTTAGTTATGAAAACTACTCATTCATACTTAATTTTTATCAGTTACTTGTTAAAATCAGATTTCTGAATAAAATTATTAATAATTCCTAAATACATCTAATATAATTATGAAAAGTTTCATACAAAAATAATTCATTTATTTTATAATAAAATGAAGATGAATAAATAAATTACCTGTATTTTTTTATTTACAATCAGTTTTAGAGGTACTGAAGGAGGAGGGATAGAAGTAACTGTTGGTGTACTATGAGATAATGGAGTGTTGCAAATTTCAGTACTACGAAATTTTCTTACAGGTGTACCCTAGAAGTAACAACTCACTATTTATCATAAATTAATATTAGACACTAAGAATAACTACCAGTTTTAAACACAGAAGAAATGTTTATTTTTAATGAATCATTTTTGTTATAAAGAATAATAACCAAATTGAAAGTTAAAAAAGAATGTCCAAATAAGGTAACATAGTTAATTGCAAAAGGCAATCAGAAATAAAACTTTTTACAAGGGGAAAAAAAACACACACAGGAAAAAGGATGGGGGAAAAAAGAGAAATATTTGAAAAAACATACTAAAGTTTCCAAAATTATTAAGGTTGGAGCTACAATAATAACAGATTATTTATTTACTATCAATATAAAATAAATCCAAAACTCTATGATATACTTTTATGCAATCATTAGTGTTTCATATAACTCTGTACTATTTATGAGTATAGAACTTACATAAGTAATCACATTTATAATGATAGTAGGAATTGCAAGAAAATATCTAAGGCTATTGTTGATGTTCTTGTTTTGAATTCTTTGTAATCTTTTAATGTTACTTAATAGCATTATTATACATTTATCTTTTATTCAACTCAACTAATCCTGATTTGAAAACACTATGATTTTGCATTATATAGACAACTAATAAACTACATATGCACATGATACTCAAAGATATAACATAAGATTTAAAGATATAACATATGCCAAGAAAAAATTTATACTAACACAAAATATAAATAATATACTTTAATATCAATGCATGATACAACAACAAAGCTCCAATCCTTTTAGAACAAAAATAAAAAATTTATTAAAATATACAGTAATTACAAATATTCATTAATTTATAATATTAAAATGTAAAAATATACTCACAATAGCACTATTTCTATTAGGCGTTACTAAAGCATTTATAGCTAAGGAAGCTGGAGAAACAGATTTTTCCAACATCTCTTTTTTTAAAACACTGGCAGTTTCATGATATCCTAATAACGAAGTATATAAATAAATATATAAACATCACAGTACAAAAGAAATTAAGAAGTAAAATGAATAATAATAAAAAAAAAATTACAATGATCAATTATAAAGTAAAAAAAAAAAAAAAATTTCGGGTACCTGTTGCTTCCAAATGATCTGCAATTAACTGAAGCAACTGGTCTTCTTTGTAGACAATTTTTGTGTGTGCAACAATTTCAGATTTATTTATGTTTACCATGGAAGACCCTGAACTACTAGAAACAGGAGCTCCTGTAACCTTTTCAATGAGTTGAAATCCATATTTACAAAACTCTACATGGTACCGTCCTTTGTCTTGAAGAACTGGTTCCTTCATTAAATCTGAAAGAATATGAAAAATATATAAAACACAAATACATCATTCATGTAAATTGATTTTTATCATTAAGATAAAGGCTATAACTTACCTAACAACTGCCCATCAGTAATAAGAGGAAGTTTACTGATGATTTGTTTCACAATCTCTGATCTCGCAAGACCACAAAGAGCCTAACAGAAAGAGAAACAATTTTTTCCAACTAAATTATTTACTAAAAAGAAATAATGATAAATGCAAAAAAGAAGGAATCAAGCTATAATATGAGAAATCTAGTACAATGATGTTCTTAAATTGTATTCGCATCAAGAGATAAAAATTCATATCAAACAGAAATTCATCTTCTTGCCTGAAAGACTCAGTCACTTTAAACTTCATCCAACTTTTATTTGAAAGATATCAGCGAATTACAAAATTGCTTTTTTACTCATTGTCAAAGCTGAATTAAAATTATTGACAGTCAAAAAACTTAGCTTTCAGTGTAAACTACCTCAACAAAGAAATTTGTTATTTCCTCTGTTTTCAGTGGTTTTGTCCTTGGTTGAATTCAAATTTTATCTCTCTCTCCTTTAAAGTCATTTTTTTCCTCTTGAGTTTTAAACATTTATTTTTCAACCTCTTACCTTTGTTTTGAATTAGTTGGCAATTAACTTAAAAAATTTTCATCAACTGCATAACAAAATTTTAAATTTATTTATTGATTCTAATTGTCTTTTTATAGCAGTAATTTCAGTTAAGTAAGATTGCTGGTGTACAATTTTAATAACAACTAGAAATTTCAGAGAATTAATAATAATTGTAAGTATAAAAGGATTAAGTGGTATGTTTTGTTCTGTATGAAATTTGAAAAATAAAACAAATGTGATATTTCAAAAAAGCTACTGTTCAACATTATTTCCTTTTCTTTTCATTTCATTACAGACAGATTCATAAAGAAAACTACTGCGACCAGAAAAAGAATTTAAAAACAAACTATAGCTATGCCATTGCTCCAGCTTTTCCATCATCTTGTCAGATAAAGGGTTTAATAAATCTTATAAAGACTTTTGGTTTTAAGTCATATTTGTAGATAAATGATTTATCTCTAGTTGAAATTAAATTCTTTTAAAAAGAAATTGTATCCCCCCCCCTTAAATTTGTAACTTCTTGAATTATAATAAGAATTATATACATGGGATATCTTCATCGCACTACACCACTATATTTTGATAATTTTTACTAATTATTCGCAAGTGAGGAACAGTTTCAGAATTTCTTATAGATACAGATCTTTCCAGAATAAATTATTTTTTAGAAACTTCCAATTATTTTAAATGCTTCATATTTGAATATTTTTTGCATTATCTTTCCTATATTTAATCATTAAAATCTTTCAATCTATGCTTACAGGAAAAGAAAGCATTTTTTTCAACTAATTTATTTAATTAATATGTGATGGTCATTATAAAAGCCTAATTGTTTTAAAAGCACTGCCTTTTTGAAAAAGAATACAATACTTCCATCCAATACACATAATGTATAAGGTAAAATCCAGTGCAGTCTATCATACATTTTTCTGAATGTACCAATTATTTTATTAATATACTCAGAAAAATTAGAAACTTTTTTCCAACATAATCTTAATTAATTTTATTTAGCTTAAAAAATAAACAATAAAGTACTTATTTTAAAATTATGTTCATGTTTATTAAAAATGAAATTTATTATAATTTACAAGATAAGTTGTAAAATTTTGAAATGCAATAGCAATAATATATCTAAACAAGCAATCAGAAAATGCATTAAAAAATATATATGAACTATTTCATTTTAAACAGTAGCATAAATGTAGTTAAAAAAGACAATGCTTTCACTATTACTATTATTTAAATTGTACCAGCAAACTCTATAAACAGAAGTTTAAAAAAAATATCTTAAAATATTAAAAAACAGAGAAAAATACTTACTTGACATGCTAATGCTCTAATTGAATCAGCATCAGTAAGTGGGGTTTTGGTAGACAAAAGGTTAATTAAAGTCTAAAAGTAGATTAAAAAATGTATTACAATTTATCATATTTTAAACAAAAACTAGTTCTTTAAAAAAAATATTAGGAAATTAAAAAATAAATGCATATAAGGTATGCATTTTTCCCTCCTTAACAAATTAACCTAGTTTATTTTGAATAAATGCTGAAATTAAATTAAAAGAAAAATCTTTAACCATTATTACAGTTAAAATTTAATGTTTAAGTTAATTTAAAATTTCTGCTAAAATTTGTGTTTTATGAATCCTGCAAATATTATTATATGGAACCATATTCAGATTTAATGTATCACAGAAAACATGCTTCTTATTAATATATAAACTTTAAGATATGGATACATTCCTAGGGAATGAGTAAAAAGAGTTCATGTAAAACAAATATTAACCTCATAGGTTCTGATTTCATAAACTCCATTTTCTGTTGTTGTTTATGTACAGCTATTATATTATTTAAGGAAATTTTTTTCAATGAAACAAGAATGCAATTCTACTAAATTTTTAGAAATTGCAGACTGTTCCTAACTTATACTTGAACTAAATTGTTATGTAGCTTTAATATTCTAAATCATCTGCACAAAAAATATTTTAGATGTATTTATATTTTATGCTCTTTCACTAAATTATACTCTATTTTTAAAATATTGGAGATTTCAAATTATATACAAATTTTTAAATCATGCAATATTAAAGATAGAAAAGCTTATTTTTGCAAATTTCTATAGATTTTTGTTGCATAGCTTTCAAACAAAAATAAAAGAAAATGTCATTCATTTTGAAGAGGCATTATTTATATAAAATAGCAATTTTTTTTTTTTTTTAATAATTGATCTAATAAGGGTATTTGGCTTACTCATGAATGTATTCTACATTACCAAATTAGGTATACAGAAAATGATTAACAATAAAAGATTATCAAATATTAAAAGAAAAATATACTTACAAGTATTCCATTTTTAGTCCTGATACATTTGTACAATTTATGCAAACAATCTTCTATACTACGGCTAAATTTTTTTTTAGGGGTGGAAGAACTTTTGGAAGCCTCAGGCTGTGAAATAAAATACAAACTTTTTAAAATACTTTAAAATATGTATGAAAATATATTTAAAAAAAATGATACCCTCTACAATAACAAATGCATATATGCTAATAATATAGGCAAATTTTGAAAAAACATGCTATGTATGTTTGGTTTTTTTTTTATTTTTCATCAAATAGTATTTGAAAATGGTGATGATTCCTTTTTGAATGCAGTTGTTGATGTTTCATGTTTCTTTACAAGATATTTCAAACTTGTTATTTTCACAATTGTCTAATGCACAGACAGTATACTCAAAAACTCATATTATATTTTTAAAGAAATACATAATTTAATTCTTGATATTACTTAAGCTTAAATGCATGTGATTTTATAATTACTGAAACAGAATTCTAACAATTTTAACATTTTTTTTCTTGTTCATGCAAGCATGAGTATAAACAACTGTTCCACTTGAACAAGTTTACATTTGACTTGAATATATCTTTATTATGTACAGCTTATATAATGTGTCAGTATTTCCACTATTTTTGTTACCAAAGCTACAAATATTTAGGGGAATTTTTCCCTTTCTTACTTCTGCTATAGCAGCCAAGAGAAGACATTTGTCTTCTCAGGTAAAGATCTAGAATCCAACTGACCTTCATGCCTGGTGTATAGAGTACTACCCCCAGTGTGATGTTAGAACAGTTATTTTTAAAATTATTATTGTTTTTTTATTTTACATGAAATATATTAATTCAAACAAATATTCCATGCAATGTAAAAAATTATTAAATAATATCTAGTAATCATAAAGAATTAAATCCATACACTTCATTTTTCATATTTAGAAATGGTGAATATCAAATTTATAAAATAAATAAATACAACAATATGATTCCATTGAAGCAACTAATAATTAAATAAGGCAACAAATTTATTAATTTTAAACATAGCTTATATTATTATTATGGCACATACCAAATTTATTAATAAGCAAAATTTGCCACGAAGATTTAATATGAAATAAAAAAAACTTAAAAAATGAGATTTAATTATTTTAGAATTAATTTAATTTAAATTCTTAAATAATTCAATAAGAAAATAGCGTTTTTAAATTGTCTGTAACCTAAAATTATTTCTGTAATAGCACTCTGTTTGCATCCATTTTTTTTTTTTTTTTTTTTGGAGTTACAATATTTATTATTCACCAAAGCAATTAGTGTATTGAAAACATAAGAAGCGTAATGTGAAGAACTTCTGTTTGTGAACATTTTTGATTAGGCTAGCAGATTTTTAGTTTTAATTTTAATTGCCCACCATTAAAAGTATCTAAATTTGAAACATCTTAATGTAGTAAATCAGTCATACAACTGAAAAAAACTTTGACTAGCAAACATATTTCACATTAATTTAAAATGTAGTGACAACAACATTTTAAATTGTTTAAAACAACATACCCAACAACCCAATTTTAAGACATTTGCAAAATTTTCAGTTGGTCAGATTTGATAGATATTTATCATCTTCAAAGTGCATCGTCAGTTACCAAAGATTTTTTTTCTAATATGGAAATAATATCTAAACATAAATTAAACAATTCTTTTTTATACAATATAACCAATATTGTATATAATCTTATTTATTACACATAAAAATTAAGAAAGGATATAAATAAAGTGAATTAAAAATATATATTCATTAACACCTTTTTAAACGGTAAATAATATTTTCTCAAACTTACAAAAAATTTAAGAGTGAAAAAACCGTAGAAGAATCAATTTTTTAGTTGAGATTGTTTTGATTCATGATAATAGTGAATTTTAAATTAAAACAAGACAGCTTATACATACCCTGATTTCAAGAGACCCTGTTTTTTCCTGTTGTTAAAATAGTGAAGTATTTTACATGCAAAAAATAAACAACAATGAAATCATATGCACATACACACAAAAAAAAAAATATAATATAAATTCAATATTAAAATTATTCAATAAAATATAACGAAGTATTAGTAAAAAAAATGCAAAATAAAGTAAAAGGATAAAAAAAAAAATTGCAACAAAATAGGGGACAAAAAAAAAAAAAAAAAAAAAAAAAAAAAAAAAAAATAAATAAATAAATAAAGCATGCAATGTCTATTTTTACTGTACAGCAGGTATGGGCAAACTTTTTCGGTCGCGGGACGAAAATCGAAAAAAAAAAGTTTGGCGGGCCAAGATAAATTTTTCTAAAATTATAAAAACAACATACAAGCATTACAATTTAAACATGTTATTGAGATGAGACACACTGGTTTATCCTTTACAACTGTAAAAAAATATTTCTAGGTCCATTCATCATTAAAAGCATGGCACTCTGAATCAACTTTACGTTTTTTAGTAACCATTTTGGGGTTAAAATATTTTACGAATAACCCAAACAAGCACTAGCTACAC
The DNA here is from genome assembly GCA_021605075.1 of Caerostris darwini. Lineage (NCBI taxonomy): Eukaryota > Metazoa > Arthropoda > Arachnida > Araneae > Araneidae > Caerostris > Caerostris darwini. The sequence goes on along the minus strand of BPLQ01000559.1, from coordinate 55,031 downwards.
TATACTTTTAATAATTTCACCACTATTCACAATGATGCTATATGTCCACAATCTTTCCATATGCAATCAATAATATTGGAGCTCACGCCAAAAGAAAATGCCACTGGCTGGAGCTTAAAATGTGCAGTCTGCCACATGTGAAGTCTAATTCACCTATATTGGATTCCCATATGCCTGCTCCCCGAGAAAGAGATAACACTTGTTGGTGCCAGTGTACAGCTATAACTAACAAAGAACTTCCGCGGTTAACAATTTACCGATTGAAGATGTCTGTGCTTGCTATTTTCGTCGATTTATGTTTCATAGAACAAAAACAGAGAAAAAAGTAATATTTAATCAAAGTAGAAAAGGATATGACTGTATAATATATAAATATATATTTCTTTTAATTTGCGTTGGCCAGGCAAATTAAAATTCTATCCGCGGGTCGGATAAAGCTTTTAGGAGGGCCGGAGTTGGCCCATCCCTACTGTACAGCATTAAAAAATGAAGTCATGCTTTCAAAAAAACATTCTTTTCGTGAAAAAACAAGAAATGTTAAATTCATTTAAATTTTTACATTGTTTTTATATGGATTATGCATATTATACTATGGATTTTGTAAAACTGCTGTATATATATATAAAATTTTCTTGTTAAGGATCAATAGTGAAGTACTACTGCCTCATAAGCAGCCTGTTTTACAGTATATGAATTTTATTTTATGAAATCAAATGCTCAGTAATTAAAAAAAATTTAGATTATGATGAAAAATTAAAACATTATAATTTCTGTTATGTGCTAACTTTGAAATATGTATTTATTTGCATTGTTTTTAAGAAATATTTTTACTCTAACACAAATTTAAATTAAAGTTGCACCTCATCATGTAACTGTTGTTTTTGCAAGATGATGCGTTAAAATGTTTAATTCTATTTGTACATATATAATTATATTGTAACATATATACATGAACATACATTTTCAGATGAAACAGTTTGAAAATTGAACCAAATGCTAAAACAGTTATTAAATCAATTCAGAATCAAACTCTTTTATATGGTTATTATATTATCTAGCAATCTATCTATATATAAATCGTTTCCTTTGAGTAGTTTACGGATAGTTACAATCATTGAAACTATAGAAGTCTGTGTCAACCTTAGTGTGCAATAATTTATATTAAGAATGAATCATATTCATGCCCAAAATTAATAATACTGATAGCTTGTCAGCAAGTGTAACAAAGATCAATTTACAGAAATTCAAAGTGAAACACTATGATGGTAAATTAACAAAAATAAATTATTTCAATAGAAGTTAGTAATTTTTACTTTTACATATTATATCATTACTATGCAAACAAAAACTGTTATAAACAAGTAACTTTTAAAAGCTCTTCAGTAACTTACTTGGGGGATCTTGGTGCACACACAATTGATTATTGTATGCAGAGAACTTCTCTGTATATCAGGTACTAACACTATAAATTTTTCTCCACATGCTGACATAAGTAAAATACTAAAAATAAGAAGAAAAAAAAATACTAATTCATGAATAGATGATTATAAAAAAATCATTTATAAATAGATGATGATAATAATTTATTCAATCCATATAGCCTCATTAAATTGCAATGCTTTAGTATTTCATATAAATAATATAAGGTAGGGGTGGTAGCATAAACGAGGTTACAATTCTAGTTAATTTTTTTAATAACTATTATATGTTCTTACATATAAAAATACTTTTATTTTTATGGATATATGACCAATTTTAATGAAAAAATTATTCAAAATATTTGCTTATTTTTATATGTACTTGATATATCGACATTTCCCTCAAATAATTATATATCCAGAAGAACTATAAGAACAGTTTATATATTTTATTGACTTAAACACATCAAACGTGGGATTTTAAACTTTTGGGTCTTTAAAGATGATTAAATTGCGAAAAAATAGGCATATATTGAAAATAAAATAAATTTTTTTTTAATTCCTAAATCACAATATCACATCATTTGTTGATAATTTATACAATAAATATTTTATTGTATTCTTTTTTCATTAATTATGCACATATATACATTTAACTTCCAAAAAATTTTGATTGGTTTGGTTTATTACTCTACTGTCGTTTTGTGCACACAAGGGCTAAACAGACAGGGACCTACAGTGTAAAACATCCATTTTATTCATTTGTAATGCATAATAAATCTATCTAATTGAAGCTATATATATTAACTCAACACAAATTAGCAACTTTGATTTACTATAACAGTTAATTGAACTTTAAGCATTTAAAAAAAAATAATTAACAAAAAAAATATTTTGCAAAAAAGCTTCAAAAATTCAAGTAGTTTCCTAAAACTGCAAATAATAAAATTACTTTACAAAATTAAAATTACAATATTTTGTTATAATTAAATTACACAACTTAAATACTTATGAATAAGATACTTACTCAATACCTGTAATATGCATAGCTGATGAAGTTGTAACATTCTCACAAAACAAAAGTCGAACATTTGTTGTAAGAGAACAAATTTTTAATACATCTAAAGCTCCTTTAACTGTATCGGCTCTATAAAAAAGCTATGTATAAATATCATCTATGCTAATAAAAGAATAGAATTTTTTTTTAAAAATGCAATTTTTAAAATAAAGACAACTAACATAAATCTTAACCAATTTGTGATTGAATAAAAGCCCTTTTTACACTTACCTCCAAGAATAACTAATATTAGCATATGAATTGATAAGATCTAGTAAAAATTTGACACCTTGTAGACTAATTAATTTGTCTACTGGCCTCCAAGGAACATTGGGAGGTAGCATTTCACGCCAACTTTCCATATAGCGCACAATTGTTTCATTAGACAAATCAATGGCCTACAAAAAATTAAACATAAGAAAACTTTAGGTGAAGTACCATTTAAATGTAACAATCCCTGGTTAACAGGTTTGGTTGGAGAAAATACCCAATGAAATTAATGACTTTATTTAGGTTGCAATGTTAATTCATTTTAAAAAAATTAAGAAATATAAAATAGATTATTTGAAAACAAAAGATACACAGAGAATTGCTCTTATCTCTACTACATTATTTTTTACTATTGTTTTAACATTAATTTTATTAATATTACCATAAATCATTATACATTTCAGGTCTTTTTCTAAAACATGGATAGAAAATATGTGAGTGTGCATTTTAATGAGGACTTCTGCATTAGACAAAACAATTTAAATTATTAAGTTCATTAAAAAACTATCAAAATCATTTAATAAAAGTTAATGCTTTTTTTAACAAATCAACCCCTTTTTCTAATTGAGAAGATTGTCACAATGTTTTTAAGAAATTCAAAAATAAGCAAATTGTTGACCATATGAATTCTTCTTAATATTTTGAATAAAAAAAAAACCCATCAATAAACAAATACTGATATATATATACAATCCATTTTTTTTTCTTTTTTTGTGTGTGATTTTGGAATTTTCATTGAATTCTATTTAATTATTTTTAAATCTTAATAAATAAGGAAAAGTTTTGAAAAAGATCCAAATTATTATAAAACGAGAGATTTATTTTAAAATTAAGCAAATTTAAAATTAAAAAAAAAAAAAACTAAATGTATAATTATTTTTAATTACATGGTAGTTTCTAGTTAAAATTTTAAAAATAACTAATTAAATAATACTTAAAAATATTCAAAAGTTGATGAGCACGTGACAAAAATAAATTCATTCAGCTATACTTATATAATTTTCTTTATGATTAAGAAAAATGTATGTAATCTAAAATCTAGTTTAATATGTTTTATCATTCTTTTTCACAAAGCAACACATTAAAAAAAAAGAAAAAAATATTTTCATGTTTATGGAAACTTAAAATTTTTTTTTCCTCTTTTCATAAAATGCAAACGGCATATTTACTTCAAAAGCAAATTGCCTTGATAATTTTCAACATGAAAATAAAGATAATGTTAGGACAGAAATAGGAATGGCATACTACATATAAAGGGTAAAAATGATTTACAGTAGAAAATATATAGAATAAAAAAAAAACTAAACCTAGTAGCAAAGTTTCATTTTTGATTACCACAATATATCTCGCAGAATCCAATCCCACAAAATTCAATTATTCAATAAACAAACCAACTATGCCTGACTCGTGGCAATGTAAGTCGCTGATGAGCATTAGGGCTGAGGTTCAATCTACTGGAAATTTTGTTGTAGATACTGTTTCAAAAAACGAGGAGACTCCATGGCATTTGTGATGTTGAGCATTTTGCCTCAGTAGTTGGACTATCTGGTGGGAACTTTCCAGATTTTCTCCCCTACAATACACACATTTGGAATAGCTACCCCTAAAAAGTCTTCTTGAAAAGCACTGCCTTCCTTCTACAGTGACATGAAACCAAGTCAGACTTCTACCAATGGGTGCTTCCTCACCAGAAGTTGTTTCCCCTCTTCCTTCCATGAGAACACATGGATTTGATCTGGATGTTGACCAGTGGAATAAGAAACGACACAAACTAACTACTCCCATAACTAACCAATAACACCTTAAGCATATTAAAAAAGAGATACAAAGAGAGAAAGTTGATTCTTTGCAAATTATGAATGTCAATACAGGTCAAATTACAATTGAGTAATAGCAAACATCTATTTTTAGCATACAACGTATATACAATTACAATTTATATTATCAGCTTTTGTGTCACAACAATTCCCAGTGGTTGTTATAATACAATGTGACCCAAAATGTGAGGGGATTAGCTTTCTCAGAACTTTTCAATACAAGATTATACTACAGAAACTCATTGCCATTTATAACTTCGCAATAGTAAATGATGGAAAAATAGACAGCTGTTGAGACAATTTAAAATTTCCTAATCAAAATTGATTAGCCAAAACCTTGACCAAGTACTACTGACTTTCATAATTCCCATTATCTGAATTTACATTTCCCAATATCTTGTTGTGAAAATATGTATCAATGTTTCCAAGTGACTGAACTTTCAGAAGGAAAAATTATACATAGAGTATAAATAAAACTTGTACAGTAATAACAAAAGTTCTAACAAATAAAATGACTACATGAAAAAAAGACATAAATATGTGAATATATAGAATCATACACATAAAAAAACAAACCTTGTATGGTTTTTTTTCAGTTTCAGGTCGATCACCTTTCCCATTCATTGCAAGTTGACGATCAACCTCTAATATCAAATGAGCTTCGAAATATCGCTTCAGTGCTCCACAAACATGTCTGGTTGTGTGTCGATTAGCTAATACTTGATCATCATTATCTAAGAAGTCATCATTTTCTGATACAAAAATGTCCAGAGTGCTCATCTGATTTAAATAATTATGAATTAAGATTGATTATAAGAACAAAGAAAATTCTAACAACAATTCAAAACTGCATTACATTTGGCACATATTATATTTCTGCTTTAATCAGCTATATTGAAATTTTTTGTGAAAGATAATCTTATACTATTTTGAAGATAATGCTAATATTATTTTGAATTGATAAAATAACTGCAAAATTTAAAAAAAAAAGGCCCAATAACAGTTAAAACTCTTAAGATACATGAAAATTAAATTTTAAAATCACATTTTATTTATAAAAATTTAAGTTATAATAATAGATATCAATATTTATTTTCTAATTTAACTTTATATACTTCAAAATCCACTATACATTTAAGGAAAAACACAGATACCACAATTTTTATTAATTCCTTAGATATTCAATAATAATTTACATACTGCATTAAACAGTTTGCGTAAACCATCTTGATGATCAAAATTTTCTAGAATGATTCGGAACTGAAAACCAAACCCAAAGAAACCTGAAGCATGGCAGCGACTAGAATCATGAGAGCATTCCAAAAGCCAGAGTGCATAGCTGCAAATGAAATTAAAATTTACATAATTAAAATATAGCATTTATTTTGATTATCAAAATATCTTTTCAAATAACTATTACAACTAAATATAAAATAATTAATCTTTCATTATTATTCATTTTAGTAGTGAAATTAGATACATATAATGTCTCTAAATTTTTCATATGATATTCAATTTTGTTTTAGTTGAGACAGCATGAAATATTAACAATAAATTTTTTTTTTTTTTTTATAATCTTAACAAAATTGTGAAATTAACAAAAGTTTCAAATTTTATGGGAATTTTTTTTAACAATATATACGAATATAGCAAAGAAAACAATCTTAGAATTTTATGAATAAAACATAACAAGAGCCTTGGAATAAACATTTAGTTAAATTTAATCTATACTGAATTTTCATATCTTCTTTTGAATTAACACCATCATATTAAAATTGAAATTATAATAAATAATTCAATATCAAATATAAATGAATTTGCATAAAAAATTTCAAATGCATAAACTAATTTAACTGATTTTTAACAAAATTTAATAATAAAATAAATATAATAATAAATAAATAAATAAAACATAAAATTGTTTTTGAAATAATTATATATAATACATAAATCTATCAAAAAGAAATGACACACTAATTAGAATATTGAATACAAAGATTATTGACTTACGAAACTAAATCTGAAATTAATGATGGCATAGAAAAGCAAATTTTTTCCATTGCCTCTTCAATATGAGCTAAATAATACAAACATAAGGAAACTCCAGTAGCAGCTATTGATGGAAAAGGCACTTTCAAAAGCAGTTGCAAACCACCAATGTTCAGAAATTCCATAGCAATTTTTTTGTGGCACAATAATGAAGCTAAATACTTTAAAAAGAAATAAAAATAATTAATAATTAATAATAAACAGATTTATTTACAAAATTTTTAATAATCTTTCTTTATTATTTATTAATTTAAATAATCAAACTAGATACATATATTGTCTTTACTTCTACCATATGATATTCAAATTTTTAAGTTGGAAAAATTACAATTATATATATAGTCAAATACCAGTACATTTTCATAAAAATTACATAAAAGTTGATAATGAGGCATCAGAATGTCATTTAAAATAATTAAATTTTTTCATGTTTATTAAATTTAACATAGTTCCAACATTTTTATTTCAAAATTTACTTTTAAATGCAATTCTTAATTTGACTTTTACCATTTCTGACTGACTGACCATTTCATAATTTAAAAATTATATTCAAAATAGCTAAATTATATTAATAACCTTTTTAATGCTACTAATCTTTATTAATCTAATTTTAATAAAACCATTAATCTTTATTAATAGGTTTTAATGCATTTGGCTAATTTATTTTCTTACTCTTCTTAGATTTTTATTTATTTTCTTCCTGTAAAGGATAGCAAATAAGTAACATAAAGTAAAAGTCAACTAATACATATATTACTCTGTAATAAACAAAATTCAGATGATGGAAAATAAATTTAATAAAAAATGAAGGAGTATGGAGGATTACTTTTTTCCAATATTGAAATAAAAAATATCAGTACTTTAAAATATAATTTTCCAAATCAGTAAAAGTTAGTTGTTTAATTATTCTATAAATTACAATAAACACTAATCAAATTATGAGCATTGAAATATATATTAGTTTTTAAGAATTGAAGAAAAATAAAAAAGAATTACAATTACTAGTCAAATATCAGTAAATTTTCATAAAAATTAAATAAATGCAATGTTGCATCAGAATGTTATGCACAATTAATTGAGCTACTGTAGTTTACCATCATTGGAAATATGACTGAAGATAGGCTTGAAAAGGCCTATGGCTAAGTATTTGACCTCATTTATCGGAAGAAATATGATGACAAGCCATTAGGCAACCAGAAGTGGACAAAAGTCAATCCTGTATAACAAGATGGTTGAATGTGGGTCCTTCTACTCATAAACTACACAAAGCAATTCTCACAAAATTAATATTTGTAGAAGTCATGAGGACCTAGAGTTATAAGACTGCTATTTGCAACCAACTACAAAGAAGCACAGAACTGCTACATCAAATTGCCTCAGATCTTCTCTTGTAATATCAACTGAAAGGCTGGTATCAACACTATGTCCATAAATTAAGGATAATGAAGTTCAGGCAAAGAAAGAGACAGAAGCAAAACAAATTTGACTTATTTGTAAAGTTTATTTATTAAACAAAAGGTAAAGAGCAAAAAAGATGCTATATCTTTGACATAATTAAGAAAAATTGCGATTTTTACTCCCTGGAGCAAATTTCAAAAAAGAACCTATTTACAAAAAACAGTATAACATGGTTAATATGGAGTATGTCTCCCAGACGATGCAAACTAAACTTGGACTCCTCAGAAAACATAACACCAGACCACTGTTGCGGTGTCCTCTCTACTCCAGGTTAATCGCAGGCGACAGTGAGTTGCGGTAAGTAGAACACATTTGACAGGCCTACGAGCATATAGACCAATGTGCTCTAAGCGTCTGTACACGGTCTGCCTTGAAACTATCGTACCGGTAGCTGAAGAGAGCTGACGAGACAGGTCTGATGCTGTGCTCCGTCTGTTTCTTTTGGCAGTAACTGCTAAATAGCGGCGTTGTAACTCGGGGGTGACTTGTGCTGTAACATCAACTCACATTACCATCATCTTGGAATCGTTGCCAAAGCCTGGAGATGAGACTCTGGGCGATTCCAAGTTCCTCGGATACTTCCAGCTGGGTACGTCCACATTCCAGTCGTCCGATAATTCTACCACATAAAAAATCATCCAAATGCTTCTTTTGTGCCATAACTATGCGGTTATTGCACTGAAAGGCTTTTAAAGTGCTTGTGAACAATTTTACTTCTTTGCCACCATTCCTTATATACCCCTCTCTTACACTCTCATCATTGTGACGTACTATCTGCGCGATCTGGTGGTTTCCTGTAATTTGCTTATTCTTCTTCAAGATGTGTGTGATAATTCTACAGGTGAAATTTTTATTTTAGAGTTCAATTTCTGCGTGATTCTGAATTATCCTTAATTTATGGACATGAGTGTAGATGCTTTCTGGGAGGATTGTATGCAATTCTTCCAAGCAGTGTGTATTTCCAACACCAAACAAAAGATTAAAATTGGATAAGTTAACATATCAATTGATGTGTATAACAATGGATACTCTTTACTGATTAACTAAAAGTGACACAAAATAATTGGTCTGGTGGGAGCAGAGAAGTTACTATTATCCTAGTAACACCTATGTAAGAGATTGATTTGGTGGGTTCAGTATATGTGCTTGGGCAGATATGTCCTTAGATAGCCACACTGGCCTGCATATTGTTTCAAAAGGCACCATTATTAATCAATTATATACAAATGACATTCTGATTCTAACTATGCATTTGTTATTACTCAGTTGCAGTTAGTGATTCCTTCCTTCATTTTATAAAAAAAAATAATAATAAACCACTCAGAGATCGATTGGTAGAGAATTACTTTTATGGAAAACTACTGAGAGTTGTAGCTGTTAAGCCTATATAGCTGTTGGATATGATCATTCATCCTAATGATTCAACATGTATGGATTGCATTAAGTATAAGTTGAACCCCTTTAAGTATCTTCAAACTGCCTTGACATAGTAATGTACAATGAATTAATAAACTCTATTTTGAACTCACAAAATTACTGCCATGCCAATATAATTGCTAGATAAGATCATTCAACATAATGAAAATTATTGTTAAATATAAACACTTTATTTTTATTTTCTGTAGTTTCAAGATTGGAAATAAGTACATTTTTTTTATTTTACCTAATTTGTGAAGCATTATATTTTTCCGAATTTCATTTAATTACCAATTGAAATTGAAATACAACACATTTTTTTTCTGATTTTCCCCTAATTATTAGAAACCAATATATTTTTAATTTAAACGAATAAAATTTATTTTTGAATAACAACTTTTTATTTAGAATATTTAATTAATTTTTTTACTATCAAGAAATAATTCATAAAACAAAAATCAGTTTTATAATAATTATGAGTTACAATCGAATATAATGAAATGAATTTTAAATAAAACAATATAAATGTACAATGTTACCTTTAAAGCTTCAAAGGCAAGTCGTACATCAGGATTTTTGTGAAGATCAATATACTTTAAAATCAATGGTAAAGCTTTTTCTTCAACTATGTGTCCTAAAAGCTGCATAAGATATATAAATTTACATAGTGATCATAAATATTAATTCTACATAAAAACAATTATTACAGGGGAAAAAAGTATACATATTTAGTGAAAGAAGCAAAATTATAAAAAGTGCACAGCTTTTAAAAAAATTTACATTTTAGTGTATAAGCTGAGAATTTTTAACTTTTCTATAGCTAAATGATGGGGGTTGGATATGTAAGGATACACTAATCTTGCAAAAGACATAGGTACTTTACTGTTAGCCAATCATAAGAGTAAATTGCCAAATATCAAAATATATAGCATATTGTTATTTCTATAATTTATATTTCTTGATTTTAATTTTTTTTTTTTTTTTTTTTTTTTTTAATGAAATGAGTTTTATTTTCAAAATTGCTGGTTTGTTGTGTCATCAGCAAAACAAAAAAATCTGATATTAGCAAAATTTACAAATGGTCAATGGAAAAAATAACAAAACACTTACAGAAAATACAATCATCTAAAATACAAGAACTTTACTTCCTGCTCATCTTTCAGAAAAAAATTAAAATGGCACAGAAAATAAGACTATCACACATACCACAGATTGTATACAAGATAAAAACTGAAAGGAAGTAATGTGTTAGCTTCAGATAGGGTTGCCAGTTATAATTATTATCATTGGGATCTGGTATTTTACATTACAGCTATTTGATTGGAAAATATTTCTATTTGAATATTACAGATTGTTTTTTTCGTTACTCATTTTGGCTTACATAAAAGTTTTGAATTTTGAAGTAAATTTTTTGAAAAAAATACACACTCTCAGTTTAATTTTACAATAATTAAGTATCAATAATACACAAGAATTTAATAATTATACCATTTACTTTTTTTACAGAACAAAATACCTAATACTTTGCATATTATACTTAATAGCTTCTACTATAAATAAAATAAAATTTAACAGTAAAAGCATAAAATGCAAAAATGCTTATAAATGATAAATTTGTGTTCATACAAATAAATACATAAAATAAATCTTACATCTTGATATTCTCCCATAGGAGTTAAATATTCCAATATAAATCTTTGTTCTACAGCAATGTTCAGAGGATAAACTTGATAAGAACCAATGACAAACTGTTCTAGTTCAACCCAACTTGAATTTGAACCATCATTTAAAATACTAGTTTTAACTGGAGATATCTAAACAGAGACAGGGACAAATTAAAATGCTTTATTTTTAAAACAATGAGTTTAAAAAACATCTAACTATTTTCACTAAACATAATAAATATTACAATAAATAGTACATTAACATCAAATTTTAACTATAGCAAACTCACTTTTGAATTTGTATTGTGGTGTCTAGACTTATTTTCTGGATAAGGAGAAAACCTCAATGATTCCATCCCATCCTATAACAAAAAATTTTTTAAAGTTAACCATGGGAATTTTTTTTTTTAACTATCATTTTCATTTTCTTTCTAACAGTATAAATTTAATTTTTCGACATTAAAAAAATATTAAAAGCTATTTAAAAGAAGAAAAAAAAAATTACTATATGCATAATGAATTACAAAATCTGCTAAAATATCCAAGTAAACATACATTCAATTTATATTTAAAAAAATAGCATTTAGAAAGTGTAGAGGTAATAATTGAAATAAATAACATATCAATAACATTATATTTATAAATAATAGGAACTATAAATAATATAGAAACATGCAATGTAATGTAAAAAATCAATCAAAGTAATCTATAAAATTAAGTATCTTTATAAAATAATAAAGTAAGAAATTAGAAGTAAATGAACTTTTCTCTTAAGAACTATGAACGAAATTCCATTATTAAATCAACAATATATATGTAGAGAATGCAAATGTGATTGTGGGAACCAATGAAATTTTTTGAACTACACGTATTCCTTCCTTTACCATATTTATTTTATTTTTTTTGTGAAATTAAAGTTGAAACTTATATAAATTTTTATCTTATATTTAATTTAAAAATCATATTGCATTTCCTATAAGTATCTTTCAATTAAAACATGCTTAAAGCTGTCATCTACTCAGCAAAAAGTCTGTATGCTAAGAAAACATCAGCATTTGGAAAGTGAGAGGTGTAACTACTAGAAACAGAAGCAATGATAATAAATAAAAAATAAAGCTTTTGATTTGAACTTTTCACTTATATCTTAAAATTAAATATTTTTTAAGTCCAGAATTTTTCATCTTTCAATATTAAAAAAATATATATTTCAAAAAAATTATTATTAAAGCAATTATAGATTATACAGGATGCTGGCAAACTTGTCACAAGGGTTAGGGAGGCAGAAATAGAATGAAAGATATACAAGGAATAAATAACCTCGGGAATAAAAGGATCTCAAATTTTTTTACAGAATGTGGAAAGTTCAACATTCTATTAGTTTAGAAAGAAATTAGTTTAGTTTATAGAAAAACATGCTTATTTTGTTCTGCCAATGAACTCTGCATATTATATCTTTAAATAATTATCAAATTGATAATGCAGATTTGCTGAAAGATGAGATAACTGTGAATATAAGTTAAAATAAACATTAAGTAAAAATATTTCATAAAAGTAAATGAAATAAACAAATTTTGTTCAAATTTCGAATATCATGACGAAAGTGAATTAATTAAATGATTTAGGGTTATTAATGCAGGAATTTAACTACTTTTCATACATCTTGGAAAATGCACAGAATTTGCAATACCCTATACTAAAATTAAATGTTAAAAAAATGAAATGCATGCTTTGTTTCCCATACCAATTCAAAAAAAAAAAAAAAAAAAAAAAAATTTTTTTTTTCATTATTACTTATTTATTTTGAAATTTAGAGATTTACTGATCAGTAAATTATTAAATGGTTAGTAAATTTCAATTTAAAACTGAAAAGTTTCTTTTTCTGTGAAGAAAAATCATTGAAATATAAATATAAACACAAATTTAAGAATTCTATGAATCAGTTTGAATTCTCAAACTAATTCAATTTCAAATATATTTATAAAAATGAAACAAAAAATATTGTATATTTAATGAATGTTATTTATGAATTTGCTTCATAGTAAACCTTTGTGTAGTAAGCCCTCAATTTCACAAAATCAGAATTGAGAGTGGTAATAAAGGCATTCAATATGAGTGAATATTTAAATGATTAAGTTCATTATAACTCAAATGTTAGAGTATATAATTTAATCTAAAAACATAAAATAGTAATAAAAATAAGTATTAGATTGATGTTAAACATTGCTTTATTAAAAAATTCATATTAAATAAAAAATTTTTTAATATTTTATTCAGAAATTCTATTTACCTTATAAAAATTTCTATAAAATTCTCTAAGAAATTTAAAGTACTGCCCCCCTCCCTTTTAATTTTGAAACACCATTTACTTCTCTGAATGTAATTAAAAATTTAAAGGGTCAAAAACCAAAGAAAAACATTTTTAAATTTCCAAAACACTAAGATAATTTAACTGAATATTTATATAAAGAGAAAAATGTAACATACCAACTTTCTTCTTTTTGCTTTATGATTATTATTTTTACAGTTTTCTTCAAATAAGTTATTTGATTTTCCACCTAGACAGGCAAATGGTCTATCAGGCACTTGCCCATCTGTGTCTTTTTCATACTTCAGATATTCTTTACTTAAAGCATGAAGCCGCCGAAGCATTAAAGGAACCTAGCAAATAAAAGATAAATACAATTAAAATCGTGAAACAATAAATCTAATAAAACAAAGTTTTTATTATATAGCACTTATATACAATTTGATCACTTTTTATACAATATCATTTCTAAATTAAGAATATATTTTAATACTTCCAATAAAAATTTAAGATACTTATTACATAATATTATAGATAAATGAATTCAAACATCTACAAAAATACAAGTTTATATTAGTTTTAATATTAACATTACAGAGTAGATGGTGCTTATAATGATAATTATACATGAAGTAATTAATGACTAATAATATCGTAAATCAAATATGACAGAATGTGATTCTACGATTATGTTATATCCTTTATAATATACATTTTTTTTTTTTATCATATAGATTATTTGACAGTTATGTGACCATTGCATTTACAGAATAATAGTTAATAGTTATAAAGGCATAATTAAAGAAGAAACTTTTTCTAATATAATAAATAAGTTGTAACTACTGATAATATACTGATTATATAATTAGTTTAATTCATGAAAATATATTGATTAATAGGCAAATTATTGAAATTAACATTTAATGATATTTTAAATGAAGGTTTACCATTAAATCTGAAATAAAACATTGCCCTGAAACTACATTAATTTGGACAAGAATACAATATAAAAATTATTAATTTACAGTGGTCTTTTATGAGCATACAATCTTAACAGAAAATTCAAAACTTTTAAGTCCAGCTTTCAATTATATGACTTCAACACTTTAGTTCAAGCAGAGATGGGGAGTCATACACTTTTGAAAGAGATGGTAGTCTGAGTATAAAAATCTCACTTCTCAAGTCTTTAACAAAAGCAATTGTAATTTTTTCAAAAGAAATAGAATTATAGTTAAAATTAAATACTAAGGATACAACTCGAATGTATCCTTCAAGAATACAATAACTAGCAAAGACAGTTACAGTTTTAACAGCAAACCAATAATTATTACTTCATATTATGATATTGAATACAATAGAACTGTACAAAAATTCTATTTTGCCAAAATTGCAAGCTATTAATTAGAAAGTCGCAACTCTAAATTAATAGTTTAGAATTTGCTAACTTTTTATAGAACAAATAATGCTTACAAAATATGCATTTTTTTCTTTGTACTTTCCAGCAATGTCTTGGGTATCCATAGCAGCTGCTAAGAGACCAGTTGCATATGACTGCAATGGTTTTGGAGCATGTTCAGCCCAATGTAGAAGTCGAGGTACAAATCCTTCCTACATACATAAAAATGATCAAAGAAAAATTATTAAGAACATGAAAAAGGCAAAGATTGAATATCTATAATCTAATAAGTGATGCTATTGAAAATGAATATTGAATTTTAAACAATTAAAAGCTGGGCTTTTATTTACTATCTTAACATCTACATATTTTTTATTTTATGAAACTATTACAAATAAAACAGGTGTATATTAAAAAATTAAATTAAAACTGTGCATTAAATTTATTAACTCGAAAACCCAGCAAAATATAAAAATAACTATACATTCAATATATATATAAACAGCAATTCACAACTGGAATAGAATACTTTAAGGGTAGAAATTAAGGATTTTCCTTTCATAAAATCAAAAGAATTTGCCTTCTAATAGTACAGATATTAAATTAAAATCTTCCCAGATAATTTGAAAGCACTACTATGTAAACTAAGGTTTAAACATCTTTATTGAAAAAAAAAGTCAAATAATACTAAGTGTAATTTTGTCATGCCAAACTACAACAATGTTATACCAAGATAAAAAGTTCCTAAATATGTTAGTTAAAAATCTAGATTATTAATTTAAATAAAAATTAAATGTAGATTTTATATTAAAATTTGAAATTGACGTGCATATAATTATTTAAAATAATGGGTATTCATAAGTTATTCACCATATTAAATATTGGGTTGGCAATTAAGTGATAGTGGATTTTGTCAATAGATGGTTTCGGGACATTCTTTTGTTTTGTCAATGTGTTCTACAATGAGGTATATGGGAATGAAGTCTTGAAAGAAATACAGTGTCAAAATTGGTTTGCGAAATTTTGTTCTGGTGATATTTCATTGAAAAATGCGCAACAATCTGATCGTCCAGTTGAAGTTGATGAGATCTATATCAAGGTCATTATTGATTCATATCGTCATAGCACAACATGTGAAATTGCAGAGAAGCTCAATGCATCACATACATGCATTAAAAAAAAAAAATTTACAAAGATTATGTTAAGAAGCTCGATTTATGGATCTGTCATCATCTTAAACAAATTCATTGGACACAATGCACTAACATTTGCAATTACCTTCTAAAATGCAATGAAATTTATCCATTTGTGAAACAACTGATAACTGGTAATGAAAAGTGGATAGTTTATAACAACACAAATCGGAAAAGAACGTGGTTGATGTAAGAAGAACCAGCCCTAAACAATATCAAAAGCAGAGATTCACAAAAAAGATTATGCTGTCAGTTTGCTGAGATTATAAAAGAATTTTGCACTTTGAACTTTTACCAAGAAGTCAAATGAATTCAAATGTGCATGTTCAATAACTCGCCAAATGAAGTGATCAGTTCAAGAAAAGTGGCCAGGATTGGCAAATCGTAAGGGTGGTGTTTTACTGCATGATAATGTAAAGCCCCACATTCTTGGCCACTCACCAAGAATTATTGATACGAGGTTGGGATGTACTGTCACATCCACCATATACAGCCCTGACCTCGCACCTTCAGATTACCATTTATTTCATTTCATGAAAAACTCCTTAAATGGTAAAATTTTTAATGATGCTAAGGATGTAAAATCACATTTAATTTAGTTTTTTTGCTGGCAAAAATCAGAAGTTTTATGAACATTTAATTATGACACTGCCTGAAACATGGCAAAAGGTTATCGACAAAATAGACAATAGCTAATTGAATAAAGTTGTATTTTTAAGCAAAAATTTTTAATTTTCTTTGTTATTTAAAATCCACAATCACTTAGTTGCCAATGCTATATATACGCATATGTACATATACATTCAGTAGCTCATGATTCGTAATTAACATGTAATAGCACACTTTCTATTCTACTGCCTATACCTGTGTTTTATTCTACTGCCAATATCTGATGTAGCAGCTCCAAGTATCTTGAAAATTTGATGATGCATTTTACTGTTATTGTAAATTTTTATAAGGAATTATTTTACTAAAAGTATAAGTTCCTATACCAATGGAATAGTCAAAGTGATATAACTTATAGTAAAATATTGCATTATTTGAAATACAAAAGTAAAAAATATGAAGTTGAGAGATTGAATCATTTAAAAATCACCATGACTCTAATAATATTCATGACATGTTGTTAATTCTTTGTACAAATTAACAGTGCATACGCGGAAGTGTAATAAGATCTGTTATACTCTACAAAATTAATCTACTTTTTTTCCCACCCCATTGAAAGATTAAATATAGCACAGTGTATCTTTCTTATATGTTTTTTTTATTACTTCTTTTCAATAATTTAACAATCCCATACAATTATGCAATAAATGAAAATCTACAAACTTACTTCTTCAAACACAAGAAGTTCTAAGCCAGGTAATATATCTAAAAGCAGACGGCATGAAGCAATATTAAGGTCCAGAACATCCCTCATACAATAAACCTTTACTATCTGAATAAAATGATTAAATGATAAGATGAATAATAAGATATAATTAATTTAGTATACATGTAATTGTAAATAATGTTTGCTGTAATTTTATTCAAATACATTGGATAATTTCTTTTAAAAATGTGAAACACTAAACTACTAAAGAAACAAAAATTTTAACATTATGCAAGAGTCTTCCTGTAGATAAATAATATAGAAATTATATATATGATTTAATTTTGCCATAAATGCTATGTATACATAGCGAGAGAGCATGCAATACAAGTAGCAATTAAATGTTAAATCTGCTAATTTAATTATTACATTATATTATCCTTATTTCAACAAAGATTTAATTAACATTTTTATACATAATATTATCTATCATTATAATATATGAAAAGTTGAAGACGCATATTAATGATGATTATATTAAAATTATTCATGTGCCTTTAAGAAATTATATTTGTGCAACTTAATATTTATGCTTATAATATAAACAATGTTGAAACCCTAAATTTAAATATTAGAAAAATTATTTGACTACTTTCAATACATCAAGAAAAAATTTGTTAGCAATACTTCTGAATTTTTTCTATTTAATAATAAACAAATTGTTAAAGATAAAATAAAAGTTAATAGAATTTATAATTTTTGTTTACCTTATTTATTTTAATAATTAATATTTAAAGTATATCTTTTATGACAATCTTTGAAAAAGTTTGACACTTGTAATACAATTTAATGTTTAATGCTAATAAATATAAAGTAATTAAATAAAATTTGTGCATTTAAGCATGTAATTCCACCTAATAGAAAACTTTATTTTTATTTAGAAATAAAATAAAACATAGAAATATAAATTTAGAGGAACTAAGATGCACAATAGTATTATATATTTTGTAGATAATAAAGAATTTTAAACAATATATCTTATTCTTTCAAAAAATATTTTATTTTTCAATACATAAAAAATATTATTTATAAACAATCAATATTTAAATAAAATTTAATTTTTGCAAAATATAATAAAATTGAAGGAAAAACATATAAAAAAATTACTTCATCAATAATTCTTTCATTGCGGAAGAATACTTTTAAAACTTGGCCTAAAGTACAATCAGGTTGAAGACGACCTAAAAGAATATTTATTTATTTAAATGTTAATGTATCTAAATATTTGAGTGAAATACAGAGGATTTATTGAAATTCTTTTTACACACTATTAATTTTTTAGATAGGCATTTGGTATATTAGGTTCTACAGTTGTTGAAATGAGAGTTGTTATAAAATAAGGGATTCTGTAGTTTTGGGTTCTGTTTTCACCATGTTCATTATTTGCACCAAAGGGTGATAATCATTTTAACTTGGCTTGTTACTCGTTTTTATATGATGACTTGTCTTGCCTGTTCATGTTCTTGTTCTGATCTTGTATTTTGTTACATGCTTACTTTATTACAAGTTTATACAGGAAAGTTTATATTTATTTATATTAATTACTAGATTATCAATATCATTAAGCCTAAATAATTTCCATGATCCTTTAAGATCTGTATTTAATACACCATGCAGCACTTAATTTAATATTTAATTTATTTATGTATTTAAGTATCAGAATGTTAATCTCATTCAGCTTAAATAAATATTAAATCGCATTAAGCCAAATTCATAACATTTGTATATTTAATAATTAGAACTTTTGATACATCCCATTTTGATACAATTCATGTATTATCATGGTACAAGAAACTAGAAACTGGAGAAAGCAGCAATCAAATTTATGCAGGAAATAGGACTGATTTCACCAGTATTCTTTTCTTACCCTAATTGAGAAGCATTGACAAAAGTGCAGGAACCTGGCTTCTATTACATTTGTTCACTAAAGAATAAAGTTGAAATGCAATGGCATTATATCTCCATTAAAGAACACATTCGTCAAACATTGTCATTTATCATTTCATAAAAAATGTAATGAAAAAGTGCCTGTGTAATTGTCTGCAAGTGTGTAATTTCTGTGACAATTCTGAAAGTTTAAGGTGGCTTACCTCTTTATAAATTTTCAATTTAATTAAATTATATAACTTTCAGGTAATAAAATTTGGGGGGTTCATTTTCCTTAAGTTTGTAATTGGATTTAAAATGAACAAAATTGTCAGCATTCAAATTGCAGACCCAGAGCTAGCAATTGCAGTGAAGAATTTAGAGTATTTTTATCTGTTTTCTTTTTGTAGGAAACAAATCAGGGAAGGAAAAGCAAACAGAAACACAGGAAGAAAGGGGTGGTCTTGAGAAAGCCACATAAATGGTGTGGGGAAAGGGGAAACAGCGAAACAATAGGCAGAACCAAAACCAGCAGATCTTCCTTCTCGTAGTGTGTGTGTGTGTGTGCATATAATTTTTCAGACAATAAATTAAAACAAACAAACAAAAAAAAACAATGATGAGATTTTTTTATTTTTAAATATAGCACATAATAAAATGATCAAAAATTTCATTTACAAGGCAATGATTAAAATAAAAAGACATGTAACATTTTATAATGCAAACTTTAACCTTTTGGAATAAAAATCAGTGAAACAAATGACGATAATTTTGTATTTCCCTTTTCCTTGATATTAATAACATTGTAAAAAGAACAACACAGCATGCAAATTAATTACTTTTCTTAGAAATAATTAATATAAAATAAAGTTAAAATGTATGTTTAATAAAATAAATACATATCAAATAGAGATTTAATGGAATCTAAAAATTTCTAAATAAACATATGACAAAAATGTATTAAATTTGAAATCTTCTAAAATTCAGAATAAAAGGAGAAACAAAATTATACAAAATATGATTTTTTTTTTTTTTTTTTACTGATGCTAAAAGCATAATATTACTTAATATAATATTAAATATAACCATTTTTAATTATAAATACATAAATAGAGAGAGAGATTTGTATTACAGATAAAGTTATCAATTAAAAAATAAATCATTATATATCTTACTAGGATGACTTTTATCAAAAGGATCAGGATCTTTCTTTAAAAACACTTCTGTTTCTTTTTCGATTATTTCAGCTAATCTAAAAAAGTTAAAGGAGAAAAACATTATAAAATCATGTATAAAATATATTTGCAAAAGTCATTAATAAAGTCTATAATACAAAAAGTATACAATTTTCAAACCAAAATATATTAAATCAGGAAAAACATCAAAAGGTAAAAAATAGCATTAAGCTTCCTTTTTTAGAATTTAAAAGAATTACAAAATAAAACTTTTTTATTGCTACACATTTAAATCCAATTGCACTGATACACTACATTTTAGATTCAATATTACCAAAAATGGCTATAGGGAATTACATTAATAACCAATATTATTGCATCAATTACCAACATTTGAACTAATTCTTTAAATTTAAAATACATCATTGAATTGAAATTATGAATTTTTTAACACTTTTATGTTAATCAAATTTTTTTGTAATTCGATATACCCGTGTATTTTGTTATTTTGTAATGTACAGTAATACCTCAGTTATAAGATAGGTGGAACAGACAAAAATTAAGGCCAAGAAACTAATTTGGAATAAAAAAATTTAAACTTTTTATAATTATTAGAATAAAATTTTGAATGGAAAATGATGTCACAACTACTAATGCTCTCTCATTTGCATTTTGACTCATCCTTTTATGCAATATAAAAAAAAAGGTTTGTAACTGATAATTTGCTTCTGGTAAACTTGTTTAATATAAAAATATTACATTCAACATAAATATTAATTATAATGCATAAATACATAAAGTATATATACATAATTAGTCACACTTGCATTTAATTGACACAGTTAAAAAATAATATAAGTATATTTATTTCAGACACGGAGAATTAAACATTTTTTGCAAAATAGATTTTTTGGATTAGGTAACATGAAATTTTATGAATACAATTACTTTTGGCTGATTGAATGAGTTTATGATAATGTAAAAAGAACATTTCACTGATCATCAGTGCCAATGACAATAAGTAATTGTAAAGTTTTCATTTTCGGTCACCACCCAGTTCTCAAACTTCAGTTAAGCTTGATAACACACAGTATTCTTTATTTTCCATGCCTAATTATACCATAATTTATGCATTGTTTCTATCCTCGGTAATAATACAGCAATTACAAATTATATTTCAGTTCACAGATTAGACATTTTTCATAGCTATGGTAATTTTTAAAATTTTTCTTTTATGATTATTGTTACTATCATACTAGTAATATTGTTACTATCATACTATACCTATTAACAGAGTGAATCACAATGCACTCAGTATCAGCATAGCTCTATGTATAAGTAAGTAGGAGTTTTGTAATTTCAATATACAAATTGCAAGTATATATAGTTTTCTGTTATTATTTAGAGATTAGACTGCTATATATTTATTAGATATTATTTTAACAATACTATTATTATTTTATTGTTGAGACTCATATGTTATGCAACTTTATACTAAAGGATACTTTCAATCATTTTTAAAAAGTTTTACAGATAAGTAATTTAAAAAATATGTGAACTAATACCAGCAACAGAGATTTGATGCATTAAGTACCGACACTTTAAAAATATATCTATTAACATTAATAAATACACTTACAGATATAAAGAAAAACAATTGCAAATAAAGTTGTTGAAAGCAATATTTCTGTTTATTTTCAAAGAATAGATATAAAAAAAATCATAAAAATAAATGCTTGACAGAACAACAAATTTAAGTTACAGATAATTAAGAATCCTCTTTCTTTAATGATGTATTATAAAATAAAATAACAAAAAAGAATTTATCAATATAAAAATAAATACATGGGCAATAATGCTATGGATTTACTTGTAAAAAAATTATATAAATATTTTACAATATTAAATTTCATAAAGAAAGGACTACAGTAAAAGCCATACTTCATTAAAGTTTGAGTGACATCTTGAGCACTTTCATTCTGCTCATCCCATACAACTATCAGCCGTTTTACTTCTTCAACACTTGAAGACATTTTGTACTAAAAAAGAAATTATAAAAACATGTAACAAACTAATGAAAAACCTTGCATAACAAGTGTGATACTAGTTATCACGGAAATTTTCTGAACTACAAGAGTAAGGTGAAAAGTTATCAGCCTGACAATGAAAGACTGCAACTTACAGTTAAAAAAATGATTTTATTTTTCTACATAATCTTTTTTAATTTCAACACACTTGGACCAACCTTTCTCCAACATCAGTATTCCTTCCCAGAAGTGAGAGACTGGAAGGTTGTGAAAATATTCATCTACGGCCCTCTCAACATCTTCATTGGATGCAAAGTGCTTTCCAGAAACAAATTTCATCAAGTTTGGGAACAAATGAAAGTCTGAGGATGCCAAATCAGGAGAATAGGAGGGATGGCGAACAAATCATACCCCAAATTCTGCAGTTTTCCTATTACCAATGCACCCTTGTGCTGTCTTGCTGAAAGATGACATTTTTCTTCTTCAATGCCAGCCTCTTATCGTGAATTTTGGCATCCAGTTGGTCAAGAAGGTTGGAGTAATATTTGCCTGTAATTGTTTTGCCTTTTGCAAGGTAATCAATTAACAGGATCCCTTTTGTATCCAAAAATACACAGGCCAAGACCTTTCCGGCAGATGCGATTGACTTTGCTTTCTTTGGAGCTGAACCACCGGCCTCCACCCACTGCTTGGACTGCTGTTTTGTTTCTGGCATGTAGTGATGGACTCATGTTTTATCCACGGTGACAAATCGCTGCACAAAATTGTTTGCGGATTTGCTTCTGATCGGCATTCAGCAAATGCACCACCCATATTGTGCAGAGTTTTCGCATCCCTAATTCTTTGTGCAAGATAATATCCCCATAGCCTCAGCTATCTCGCTCACCTTCACTAGCCTATTGTCCAACACGTTATCATGCACTTTTTTTATGGTTTCCAATGTGGTTGAGGTTTTTGGCCGTCCTTCAAGTGGGTCCTCTTCGAGGGATGTGCGACCACGTTTAAATTTAGCTGCCTACTTTTTAACGGTTGACATATAAGCAGCAGAGTCCCCGTAAACTTTTGTCAACTTCAGATGAATTTCCTTAGGTGTTAGTCCATCCAAAACGAAGAATTTTATGACCGCACAATATTCAAGTCTATCCATTTTAACGAAAAACAAGCAAGATGTTTAATGCAAAAAGAGAAAGATGAGAGAACAAGTTGAAACTTGTCATACGAACTAATGACACATGCACCTAGGCAGGAAACATAAATTTTTGCTCGTTGGAGCGCCATCACAGTGTCAAGCCGAGAACTTTTCACTTTACCCTTGTACATGATCACTTCTCAGAAGTTGTAACTGAAACAAATTACCCCTTCCCATTTCCAGCAAAATTGCATCATAAAATTTAAATGAAAAAAGACATTTGAACAGAAAATTTTTAGAAAAAATAGAGATATTTTTAGAATGTCACATGAAACTTTCATAAATAGTAATATCTATTTTAGATCACTATTATTCCCGCTATTTGTAAAAAATATCAATAAAGTATAATAAAATGGATTTTATCTTGATAACCTGTGATAAATTCAGTCAATGGTTTCTTCATAATATCATTAAGTATAAATTAAATTGTTTTAGAACAATGCACACACATAAAAAATTATATATCTGTATATAATCATGAAAACCCACAGATGTTAATTTCAGAGCCATTTCTGAAAAAGGTCAGATATTGTTAGGGATCCTTTTCCCCCTTACCAAATAAAGTATGATTTTTTCCCCTGTAAAAAAGTGGAAAGTCCATGTAAGCATAGGGGAAGGGAGAGTGGGAGAAATGGTGACTATGGATGGCAAAGTAATAGGTATAAAAGAATTCCCTGGGAAAAGGAAAGTATTTGGGAATATCTCTGGAAAATTACCCATAGAAGTATTTACAAAATTATCTTTTATAGATGTATTTTGTAGTCAGGGACCAAAATCGACATTCTACAATTATCATTTAAAACTTCTTGTTTTGTAGTTATATGAATTTTTAACTTTAAAATTAAAATTAAGATAAAAGTTTCAAATTATAAGATGGGTTATGTAATAATCCATAATAATTTAGCTAATATACCAACTATTATAACTGAAAATTAACATCTGCATTTGTAATAATACGACATACATTATTTTTAATGTTGAACATTTCAACCCAAGGCAATTTTCCATTAGAACAATAGATATTTAGCATTGCTTATAGTATATCACTGAGGGTAAGTATTAGATTATGACCAAATTTTAACACTGCAATTTTTTACAAAATGCTATAACATTTTTAAGTAAATGCTACTATAATAACTAAATTGAATTTTATTTAGTTAATTCACTGCTTATTTGAAGGAAAAAAATTAGCTACATAATATTTGTAAAACTATTATAAATAACTGCTCAAAATTCTCATCACATATTTTTATAATCCAAATATATATGTATATATATATTAAATAAATAAACTCATGATATTTCTCAAATTTTATTAACAAATATTTTTTACTTTATATTTTATAAACTTATATAATCACATAAATAAAAAAAATTTCTGAGAAAATTTGCTTCACAAAAATTTTTGCAGAATTACATTTTTTAATAATTGGAAATATTTCAACATTTAGTATTTTCATTTACAAAATAAGTTTTACAGTTATTTATCATTTCGAATATACCACTATAGTTTTTTCAACCGGCTATCATTAGGTTATAAATATTTTACTAACATTACTACATTTGATTATCTATCAAAACCAAATCCAAAGTGTTTCCCGCGTAATTAAAACAACATATTTAATTAACTTAAAAGAAATGTAATATTTGTAAAAACTCAAATATATATTACAATTTGAATTTTCAAAATAGTCTTTCACTTTATTTCTATTTTGTACTGCATCAAATCAAACATAAACATAGAAACTACACACACACACGTGGTAAGACGAAATCTATCGTAAGTTAGAAGAGGATTGGCTCCTACAACTTTCACCGGAAGTATGTATAACTGTTTTCAATAACGGAACAAACTGAGAAATGGCGTAAAATTTTTGTATGAAATTTCAAGGAAAAACTATTCATTACCTTTTATTTCAGGAGGTCACAATCTTTTCGTACTGCAACCAGTAAATAAACATTGACAACATACGACTCAATTCATTCTTAAAAGTATAATTCAGTATTTATCGAAGGAAATCCACAGCTTCTCTGAAAAAAAGACAGAAAAAAAAATCAAATTGAAACTTATTATTGAATTTCAACAATTTTATAACTTTTTAAGCTCTAAATAACTTTTTAATTTAATTTTCCTGAAAATGAATGTTAAATAATTTTTCTTTCATTAATCAACGTAATTATGTCAGAGTCACACTACAACTTCTTATTATTGCGTCTAGACAAAAGTTTTCAGGTATATTTTGAATGTTGTTGTTCATAAGTTTAATGAATTCTGTGATTGCTATATTTAAAAAAAAAAAAAAATTCTGGCAATAATTGGATTGAATGAGCAGAAAGATTTTAAGATAAATTTACGAAGTTAGAATGTTATTAACTCTAAGGGCATGAGACCACCGCTATGTTTCAACATTTTACAATGAAGAAGATAGTGGCCGCTACGCCGCCAAGGATCTAAGTAATAATCTACAATAAGAGAATAAGAGTTAGAATGTAAATACAATTGGAGAGGCTCAAGTCAGCTCCTTTGCACTTATCAATTCTGAAAAATCTGTCCCTATATATGTGTGTATGTATAGATATAGTCTATGATAATTATATAAATCATTTATATGTATAAATATTCTAAACGGACACTTATGGAAATCTAACTATTGCTTTTTCCCTCTTTTAATTTTAATAAAGTTGTAATAGTTAAACAGTAACGATAGTTTATTTGTTTAAATCTTTTGCAAAAATTGTATACGCATATATTGATGAAATGTTTAAATAGTTATAATGCAATGCTAAATTAATTGCTTTATACTATGGTTAACTACGTTGCTTTAGTCCGAGCCAAGTATGATTATTTTTTCTTCTATGAAGAGACACACAAGTGGTTATTCGAGATAAGTATCACTTATCTCCTTTACAACTCATCATAATTTATTTTCGTGTATGGGATCCAGATTTTGGATTTAATTTTTATATCTGATTTAGCAATTGAACAGGGATAATGGTCAGAAGGACGTCTTACTAACTGAGTTCGATTCTGGGCTTTCGCCGAAGAAAAATAAAATTTAAAGATATAACTACAAATTACTTTTTTTTATTTAGGGATATTTTATATGCACCGTACTAACGCCATATAAAACTTAATTTAAAGATTTTTTTTTTTTTAAATTCATTTTCTTTATTTTTACCTATTGTTTTTAAACTTTCATTTTTACGCAATTTTATTTTAATAGCTTACTAACATTAACTATGCAACCACAGTAATTAAATAATTATTTCAATGAGGAGGCTAAAAGACACAAAGTCTCAATGGTACTCCGTAATCGGTACTCCACCTACCACATTGCATTGTGACAGCCGTAACCCATGTTGAAATTCTAGTCAAGTACATGTTTTTTATCCTTCGATTTTTGGAGAAAATCGATACTGTGCATTATTTTAATACTAAAAATGAAAGTTCGTTTTTAAGTACTATTTTAACATGAATTGTTTTTAATTTGTGTTAATGAAAAAAATTAGTTTTTATATTATTTCTCGGCTATTATCCATTTCTCGGTTATATCTGCTGGGGAAAGAAAAAACACCAGAAATATTGTAGCACATTAAGGAAAGTAATCACTCTGTCACACCGTGTAGAAAAAATGCCGGAAACTTTCAGCTGCAGTTTCTTGCACCTAAGAAGAGTAAAAATTAGGGAAACAGATTCAATAAGGGAAAAAAGTACAAAGGAGCTGCTTTGAGCTTCTTCTAATGTAACAGAACTTTGTTAACGAGAAAAGATGTACGAGCAGATAGCAGTTAGCGCAATCTCCTACACAAGCGAATCATTCAATATATTTGGGCATTAATTTACTTGTTCTGATTCGTATTGGGCTTGAATGGTTCTCTGCTCGCATTAACACAAAGGTGCCTTTTTAGTGGTTACTGTTTGCTTTGTTGCTCTGCGTCTTTTCGCTTTGTGAAATGGAAGTATTGGAGATTGAGATATGTTGTTGAGTATAAGCTCGCTTAACCATTGTCTCATCTCGTTCAACTGTTAGTGTTTTGGTTTTTTCCAGTAATTTTTTTTGTTCTCTAGTTTTTTAGTTTCCATATTCATCTTAGATAAGTCACCTATTTATTGATACAATTATTGTCTCTCTTCCCTCCCTACTTTTAATTCTTGCAAAGTTTTATTTTTCATTTTTTGTTGAATGTAATCTGGAAAGGTCCAACATGTTGAGTTAAAGGTGCCTTTAAAGCCAAATATGGCGGCCATAGCCTCACACTCTAATTTAATGAAATAGTTTTACTGATGATCTTCAATTCAATGCTCATCGTGATATTCAAACAGACCTACAATTAGTATTCAATTATGATGCGAGGTTTTTCGTTATCGTGCTTGTAGTACCGAATGTATTAAACTCCAAACCGCATCTTAAAATATTGAAAGACAATTTGTCGCTTAAAATCGCCGCTCTAAAATGTATCGATCATATACAAAATATCTGACAAGGCAAGTTAATCATTTTCCCCGATTATCATGGGCGATCTGATTTCAGTATCCCTTTACTAAGAGAAAATCCCAAATCTCCAATACGATTTCTTGCTCTCTCTAGAATAGGAAGATAAGCCTTACAATATCAGAACTACGAAGATTTGAAAGCAAACGAACTACGTTCAATCTTTAAACATCAGTTTTAGTCACCGTATTAGGGTCGGTTTGTCACTCTATGGTCATTTTTTGCACACAAGGGCTGAATTAGACCTGGATCTACAGTTTAAATTTATTCCGAATTACTAATAAATAACCATGTTACAGCCAGGAATTGAACCTGTAGCCTGTGGTATCAAAGGCAAGAGCGCTAGCCATCAGGCTACCCACCCCTTCTCAACATGTCAAATTACGACTTACGGGATTGAAAATTCTCTTTTTTCCCGTCAATATCCCAACTGTTTTTATCACTTGTGAATTCTGCAGCGCATCACATCATATTGATTTATGTTCAGCCTGCAGAAAGGATTATTAGATCGCAGCCAACAACTACGGTACACATACAGTAGATGCATATCCATGCGCTTTCTAAAAAAAAAAAAACTTGCATGCAAACTCCAAGTTACCATTACCCCTCCTCTAATTTTATTAAAAAGGATTTTCCAAATTGGTAATACAGCAATTCTTGAAAACAACATATGATTAAAAATATACATCACGCCCAAGGGCCATCTTATTCCAGGAATCCATCAAAGGCCGGATAGAGAATACAGTTTCAACCCTAACTTTTCTTATTAAAGCAGTGAAAATATTCTCCCCCTTCATCGGTATTACTTCTTTTAAAGATGTAAAATATGGCCTTCGAAGTCCTGCAGAATTTTGACAGTACAGTGACAGGTTTGGGGGATCATGACGCTACATCTAATTTTCTCTCTGCTCATCAATCATGACAATAAGTTACGATGCAAAACAAATTATTTAGGCTTTCTTTATTTTTTAAATTGTTTCCGAATTCCTCATACTTTCCGTTCACATATTCTATCCATTATTTAACATTTTACAGTGAAAATGTCCGTAGCATCAGAAAAAAAAAAAAAAAAAAAAAAAATTGTTTATTTCCATTTTTTCTTCTATTTAAGTTTTTGCCAAACAAAAACATTCTTCAGCTTTGAAAATCCGTTTCAGTAACCTGGAAAATTAAGCTATAGAATAGGTTGATCAGACAATACACAAATAGGAAGACTTTTAATAGCTGTTGTTTCAACTCTTTACTTGTCCCTCTCTTAATCTTTTTAATCTCCCTCTGACAGAAAACGAAACATAGGCCATGACAATTTATCTTCCACAAAAAAAATCTTTACTACAGTCAAACTTTATTCTCCCAAAGGCCATTTCTTCAATGATTGGCTGGATCCAATATACTATCAACTCTCCCCTACATATATCCTTCTCGGTGATTTTTATTCACATCATCCCAGTCTCGATTCATCCTCTTTAACCAATAGTTTCTGAAACTTTGATCAATTGGATTATCAATAATAATTTTAACTGTTTTGAACATCAGTTCACCAATTTATATTTATATTCTACATCTCTAATTGATCTCTTCATTCATCAGCATTTTGACATTGATCACTTACTTTATTATTTCTGATTATTATTAATTCCCTTCAACTAAATAACACTCGAAAAAACTTGCAGACAGACTATTAAATGGCCTAAAGTTTTTTTTTTATTTACAGGGGCAACAGAATATCACACACAAATTCAAATCTCACTCTGATTTACAATCTTTCTTATCTTACACCTTAAACAATAACAATAAAAACTGCAGAATCTCTCATCAACCAAAGATTCCTTAGTAGAACACATAAGAAAAAATTACAGAAAAGAATATTTTTGCATCAAGCGCGCATTCAACTTTCCCGAAACCTTTGGATCACATACAAAAAAAAAGGAAATACTGGGATTCCATTAGTGCTTCTACTGGATAAAACGGCTAAATTTATTAAATTATCAGAACTACTCACAACAGAAATAATAAACTTATCAGCAGCAAAATCATTCATATTATCACTACTTTTGCCAACACAGATTCGTTTTCAACAAGCAAATTTTATGGCATAAAACTCCAATAATCCACCCCTCCTTTTGATCTTTCGAACCATTCCTCTCACAGCTATAATGAATCTTTTACTTTCAGTAAATTACAAACTGCTCCTAATTCTACTCCAGGCTGTGACAATATTCCAACAAAATTAATTAAAATTCTACGAGATCAATAATTTCATCAGCTTCTTAATATATTTTATAGCATTTGGCCAACCACAATGTTCCGAGGGGTTGAATCTACGACTCATCCCAATTCTGAAACCAAACAAAGATAACACTTCTATTACCTCCTACCGACCAGTTATGTTATTTTCCGTTTTATGCAGATTTTTTAAATGATTGTACTTAAAATAATTATTCATTTTTCAATTCCTGACAACTTCAATGTCATTATCATTCCGACTTTATTCCTTTTAAAGATTTATATTCTGTTCGCAGCTAATTCATCACAACAGTCGAAGTTAAAAAGCCAAAAATTATTACTTTTTACTTAAATTAGACTTATATTAAGCTTATGTTTCTACTTTTAGAGATGGTTATCAAATATGAAATTTTGAAAATTGATATAAAGGACACAGCTGCAAAATGGATTCTTGGTTTAATTAATAACATGAATTTTTAAGCAAAATGTAGCAATTATATAATTCCATGTAATTATTTCCCTTTGTGGAATACAACAGGGCAGGGTTCTAAATGCTTTCTTATTCAATATCTACACGAGAGATATTTTTGACACATACTGAATGCTTATTATAAGCAGTCGATATTTTTTATTTTGCAGTGAAAAAGTCTCGATAAAATTTTCAACCTTCAAATTACTCTTGATAAAATCACTCAATGGTGCGAAAATGGAAATTCCTCCTTTAACCTCAGAAATATGAAGCAGTAAATTTAATTTCAAACTCAATACTTGCAGTACAACCTCTAAAAAGAGTCCACCTGACTACTTGGAATCATTTCTCTCGTGACTTCAGTTTCAGACAACACTTCACATAATTAAAAAAGAAAGCCATTAAAAAGTTGATGCAATCATTGCAATAGCAGCTAACTCCTGAGGTTGTCGGTCCTTGCACCTAATTCAAATTGCAAATTAATTCATTTTATGACCCAAGCACTCGACAAATTTCGATTCCTAGAAAAATAGACCTCTGTTTATTCCTTTCTTGTCAGTTGACTTAGTCAACCCTCTTCCTTTTCTGAGTATTTATAAAGTTTTTCCGAAATGCTTTGTTCTCTAATACACTTTCGATCAGTTACGGAGGTTATGGAATAACCCCACTCATCTTTCAGTTATTTCACGTGATTGATAAGGTTATTTTTTTGGTTTGATTGTATTGGATTCAGTGCTTGTATTAGATTTGCATGCTGCTCACAATGCTGACTCCATGTGCAAAAGAAATGGTTAGTTTCCTAGACATCTTGCAAAAACTGAAACCGATGAAGATTCAGACATTGACAATCAACACTATGGACCTGATGATATTTTAGAAAAGAATTTTTCAGATCATGAAAACTTTAGCATACTATATATGACACGGGATCAGATGGAGATTCTGGAAGTGAATAACTTGGAATGGTTTCATCAAAACATGGCATACAGTAAAGGAAAACAAAATTTAGGCAGAATGTTCATATTCCATGTCACACTTACCTGGAATAAAAGTACCAGCGAAGGATGTAATAAACCCTGTGAAGAGATGGCAGTTATTCATCGTTCAAAGCATGATACAGTTAACTGTAGAACGCACAAATATATTTATCGAGAAATGAGCACCAAATTTTTCACGTGAAAGAGATGCAGGAAAAACGGACCTTCTAGTAATCTTTGCTTTATTAGGATTATTATATATATGCGTGCATTACGCAAATCTTCCTGATTGAAGTTACAAGATTTGTGGAACTGATTTCAGCACTACAATGTCTCATAAACGTTTTTTGTTTCTTCTACGCTGCATAAGACTTGACAATATAAATGATAGAAAATAGAGGCAGTTATTTGAAAAACTTCCAGCTATACTGGACTTTTTTCAATTATTTGTATAGAATTATCAGAAGCATTATACACTGGATGAATATATTACTGCTGACGAAAAATTAGGACCTTTTAGTGGTCGTGACGAAATGCCTACTATAAAATAATTTTATTTAAATAATCTTAATCATAAACTACAGAGAAAAGGAAACACATTTTTTAAATATTGGAAGAAGTCATTTTGATTAAAAATAAATTACCCCCTTTTGCTCAAATTTTTGGAAGAAAAACATTATTTTTCCAAGACTGTTGAAACATCACCAAGATAATTTGGTAATTGTCATTTACTGTTTCAAAACAGCAATTTTAAATATGAGGGAATCTTTCCTACAGAGCTTTCAGGAATGCAGAAATAGCCTAGCGACATTATTCCCATTCATGAACCTGGCTCTTATAAAGCCTTCATTCGCCCCCAAATGAAGGCTGGTATCAAGGCAATAATGCATTGATACCAATAAATTTGTGTCACTTTGGAGTACAACTTTCCATAAAAAGTCACACAAATTTTGTATAATTTAAACCGAGGACTAACAAAAATACTAATTCAGAAGAAAAACATTAAAAAAAAAAAAAAAAAAAAAAAAATTCAACTATTTATGCTGCCCTCCCTCTATAATTTTCCACTTTCTAAAATTGTCCACAATTATTTTGAAGACAGGCTATGTTCTTCACAAAATTCTTAATTTTACTATTTATGAAAAAAATTATGATGGATTAAAAATAATATTAAATGCTTGACAACAGATGGAAAAAAAGATATAACATGAAATTATTACATAAAAGATTTTCTGCAATCAAAACACAATAGAAAAGATGAAATTTATAAGACAAATTAATAAAACAAAATAATAAAAATAAATCAATATAATAAATACATTAATTGATAAAAAGGAGAAATAAATAGAGCAATGGCTATGAATTAAGAAAATATAAACATTAACTGCTAATTAAAATTTTCTTTTAATTATTCTGTAAATATAAGACAAATAAATTAGAATCACAGGTGAAGATAATTTACAATTTAAATGAATTTAATTTATAACTTGAATGGTACATATAATTTATTATATAATATAACATGATAATAATTTAACATAAAAAGTAATTGAATCACATAACTCTGAAATATGGGATTACTGTACAGTAGAATAAAATTACAAATATCACATAATATACTACAACATGATAACATTAATACAACAATATATCGCTATCAAGCAAGCTTTCAGTAATTACTAATTTGAACATTCAATGTTCAATCCATTGATGGATTCTTCAGCTTTAAAATTTTAATCATTTCTTTATCTGCGTATGAGTTTTCAGCATATTTAATTTCAATATAAAACAGTCACTACCTTCACAGTGCTTTTTTTTTTCAAAAGAGAGCATAATATAGTTTTTTACTATTATGGTTTTTATTATTTAAATGAAGCCAAAGAGTTGCTCAAGAGATCTTCCTCTAATGGGCAGACTATAAATAACCATAGTTAGGATTGCTGGGCATGTCATACAGTGGCAATTTATCAAGGCTCCATAATAATAAAAAAGTATTATTAAAAGTATTATTCATACCAAATATCACATTCAATACGATGGGAAATATTTTAGTATTATTAAGCTGGTTGTGTAAAGGGGTTTCTCTGTTTTTCTTCATACAATATAATGCAAATCAGATTTCATTAAGAATTCAAAGGAGACTTTTCTTTCAGAGGAAACAATGCTAACACACAATAGATAATGCTCCTAAATGAGCCAGTAAAAAAAAAAAAAAAAAAAAAAAAAAAAAAAAAAAAAAAAAATAAATAAATAAATTTTATAAGATGAATGCTGGTGGTAAGAATCCATACAATCACATATACAAACAGGCATGATGATCACAAATAATACAAAATCACAAACAGGCATATGCATCATCATACAAATCACTATATTTCTAAAGACTTATAGCTTGCTATTATTTGTTCCACATCCATTACAGCAAGTTTAAAATCTTCTTCACTCAAACCATACTGTACATAATGATGGAAATAAGCCTTGTAAGAAAACAGTTTCCAAGCTTTAGCCACTGCAACATCTACACACGAAGCTGAAAGCTGTCCATTATTGGCAAGAACTGCAGTTCTGTCATAAGGCAAAAAGGGATTAGGATGTGTCCACATCTTAAGTCTTGAAGTATTAGGAACCCATGATGCATAAGGCAGAGATGGTTTATGAAGAAGTTCTGGATCAGCTGTTTCTGAATCCCGCCCACGTAACACCAATAGATTGGCTAAAGAGATTGGAGGACTATTGCTTATATTAACAGATGAACTATTTTGGCCATAAACTGAAATATAATAAAATTTTATTAATATGCAAACAGCTTTCTTAAATTTCTGTACTTCCTTTAAAATATTTAAATTTTGTAAACATAATATTAACTTTTAATAATAATCATTTCATAATATGAAAACAGAATCCATATCAACAAATATCAATATCAACAAATATAACAAATATGTTATTATATTATGAATATATCCAATTATATATAGAAACACAATATAAAAAGATTATCTTTCACTTTTTATGAAAAAGTTGTCTTTTTCAAAATATTATGTTCCTTATGCATATATAAAAAAGTGTAGACAACTATTATAACAACAAGTAAATATTTTTAAACTGGATAATGGTACAAATAACTAAACCTGTTTAGAATCTTATTAATAAAATTTATATATATATATATATACATTATATAATCAATATTCAATATAAAGCATTGCATAATTAAATAGGTCATAACTTTTAATGACAGCAATTGAGATGATGAAAGCAAATGACAAAAGTGAGATGACTTAAGAGGACTTGTTAAATAAATATATTAATAAAATATTGTTCTCCAGCAACAAAATTCATAGAAAGTAGATTTAAAATTTAACAGTACTTTATTATTATTATTATACCATAATTATATTTTTAGTGTTCACATGCCATATCACATAGGACTTGAATTTTGCTAAGGCCAATTTATGGTACAATGAAATTATTTTAAAATATGTTATCAGGTGAGAACTATACAAGTTAATAATAAGCTTTAATGTAAATGAATTTCAATTTGTTTACTCTGTAACATTTTTTAAAAATATATAATGAAAAACAGTTTTTAAACAAGAAACTGTACATTAAAAACACTGAAAAAAAAAGTACAGTACCAGAAAAGTTAATTAGATATAAAAGACAACAAACCTTCATCAACAACAGTGTTATAAAGTACCATTCGCCTCAGAGTACGCAACAGACCTGGCCAAGTATAAGCACTGAATGGAAGAGAAGATAAAGGTTCCTGAGGCACTGATCGAAGACCTATTAATTTATATTGAGGATGGGGTACTAAATGTGCTAATAAATCATCTAAAAATGAGTAAAAAGGCATTTTTTTGTATTATGTGATTAATAAACTTATATTCAAATATGAACTAATTTATAAAACAGAATTCTATTCTAAATTAACTTTAAAACACATTTCAGAGAAATATTAAATCCTTTAAACTGAAAAATTCTGCATAAAATTGATAAGATATTAGGCAAAGCAAAAATAAAATAAAAAAAAAGAATAAATAAAAAAAAAATCCTAGTTCATTAATAAAGAAAGTAATAATTGAATAACAATTAATAATTTACTAAAAATACTTTGTAATTTTGATGGACAAAAGTATTCAATGTAAGATAAATGCATTTATTTTCATTTTATCAGATTATGTTATTTTAGAAATTATTTTTTAATTCTGCAGTATTATTTAAAATGAAAAAAAAACCTTTTATGCTCAATACTTTAAATAATCAAGAACATTTCAGTCGTATAAAATCAAAAATTTATTTAAAAGGAAATAAATATCTTACTAAATACAGGAGTAATTCCACAAGACCTCTCAACTGGTAAGAACATATTTGCAAGCTGATGACTAGCAACTACATTCAAATCACATAAAGAAGACTTATTCAGCCCCATTTTATGTTGGCATAGTTTCAGTAACCAATCGTTTTCAAATACAAACACAGCATCAACTGATTTTTGTAAGGATGCAAGACTTAAAGTTGCATTATAAGCTTGAACAGATACTTCTCCTCGTTGAAAAGGCCACACAGTCTAGAAAACAGAGAGAAAGTAATTTTGAAATGAGTTAATGATGATAAAAAAAAAAAAACACACTAAAATGTTCAATATAAATAAAATAAATAAAGTCCTACATTGTATTTTGAATAAAAACATTCTATTAATTTTATTTAACAAATAGTAAACAACATTCAATATTTGTCTTACCTATTTAACATTTACATTAATAATTTATTACAAATATTAATTTTCTTATTTCCCCAAAAAAGTGAACAAAGAAAAAACATTTCAAAATGTAATTGTATATTTAAAACATTATTTTGCAGTCATGTAGAATGAAATTAATAATAATAATAAAAAAAAAAATGTGGCAAAAGGAAGAAATCCAAATAAGCACATCCAAGTTTACTAAATGGAAAGTGATGAAGAAATGCCTTTCATTTGGAGTTAATATTGCTGACATAAGTATCTTTTAATTTTGTTTATGGATTTTTATATAAAACAGAATATTATCTACAGAGTTCTCTACTCTAAAAATTTGGATAAGCTGGAATTGAATTTCACCGTGACTTGCTGAAAATTAGCTTTAATTGTAATGAATACTCTTATTCCTGAAGGCAAAGCATATATGACACACATATAGATTTGAGTTATTGAATCAAGGAAATAACTGATTCTGTGTCTGATCCTCAGAGTCATGCAGAGCAGAACAGACATTCCAAGAGGAATCTACTTATGGATGGAGGGAAAGAGGCAGCATCTGTTGTGATGGAGCACTCAAAGGTAGAAGTCTAACTTAGCTTCGAGTCGCTGAAGAAGGAGGGCCTTCTGGGAGGACTTTTAAGGGGAACTACCCAGCATTTGTGTATCATATGGGAGAAAACCTGTAAAATTCCCAACAAGGCAAGATGATGAACATCACAAATGCCATTGAGACTCTTTAGTTTTTGAAACAGTGTCTACAACAAAACAGCCAGCAGATTGAGCAGCCCTAATGCTCATCAGCAGCACATATTGCCATTGCGCCACAAGTCGGGAAACTTTGATTCCTTCATAATAAAACTTTTTTTAATGTTACGAACTGAGAAGAAACAAGAAAGATAGAATTTTCATAATGGTAATCAATTGAAAACTGTTATCAAGATTGAATACATAAGCATGAGCCTTAAAATTTTTTTACACATAAATCAATGTGGTATAAACAAATTTGCTATCAACAGAAATTCTTATACAGCAAAATGTATCTTATGCACGTGTAACATTTTAGCAGAACAAAAAGCATTGCATTATACAACAGATATACAGGCATTATTGTAAATAAGTTGATAATAATCTAAAGTAATGTTTCCACATAATAATATTAAAAATGTGAAAAATTAAAACATATTTCAATATTCAACATACATTAAGTGCAAAGATATATGGTACAAAATTTACTACTACCGATTGCTATAATGATTTTATTAAAAATATTGCACAAAGTAAATTTTACTTCCACTTTAAATTATAAATTATATAAAAATGCTGTTGAAGAATGTTAACAAATTGCAATAGACTCATGAAACAAAAAAATTAAGAGATTAAAAATTTTTTTTTTAGCTAAATGAACACATTTAGATTGATTATTTTATAAAAAGGTTATATTGATCTATATCGAAAAGGTATACTGAATTTAAGGAAATGCTTTCTGATACATTTGATAAATACTACCGACACAGGATTTAAAATATTGTTTAAATAAATTGTATCACTATAAACTGTATTGTAATTGTGAGTATTTTTCTATTTACCCTTATATTATTATTTTTTCTTTTTACATTAATGTAGATTGAATTTTAAGACAGTTTTCTGAATGAAATAAATTTTGTATCTTAAGTTACATAAGTATATATTTGATTCAGATTAATTTACTCTTTCAAAATGAATTTCAAATTTAAAAAAAAAAAAAAATCTTTTAATAGCAAAAAAATAAAATAAAGTCAATCTTTTTTAAAGTAAAATATCTTTTAACTTAACAATTCATTTTAAAGTAAAACTTTTATCAGGCAACATAAGAGGCAAAGCCGAGAGATATAAATCTCAACCTGCAAATATTAAAAAAAAAAAAAGTATATAAGACAGATTGCTAGATATTCTTTTGAATCTCAATTTGCATAATCAATAATTTTTTAAGTAATTTGACAATAAGTTAAAAAGGGCATCTTTACACCAGGAATCATACAGAAGATAAAGGGGAAAATTTATCATATATGCCCTGTTTATTATAATAAAAATTAAATTATGTATTAATTGTATTTCTGTATTTGGTATGAAAGAAAAAAAAAAAAAACCAATTAAATCATTTTGAAATTAACAACAAAGATTAGAAAACATGGCAAACAATGATACTTAAAGAATTGTATACAGTTGTAATTCATATAGTATTCTGTATTTCAATATGGAGAGATAATGCTATCAAAGTTAAGGGTAAAATTTGATACATAAAAAATTTTAAATAATAATAAAAAAATATATCTGATATTATAACAGCTTCAATATTAAAATACTCACAATACTTGCTGAAGATATGGATGGGAAGTTATCTCTAACAACTTCAGATATGTAAGATCCAAAACCACTACCGGTTCCTCCAGCTACAGATGAGTAAAGAAGGAAACCTAATAGATGGTCACATCTTTCAGTTTCTTTGCGAATAATATTTAAAATTTTTTCTTGTAATTCAGGTCCATGACAATAATAACCCATTGCCCAATTATTGCCAGAACCCAGTTGTTGGACATTGATGTGACAATCATCTCGATAAGACCACGCAATATTTTTGCATGAAGTTGAAATTTCTTTGATAACCTAATGAAAAAATATGTACATATAATAGAGATATAAAATGGTTAAAAAACAAAGCTATAAATGATTAGGAAATAGAGTAAAGAAAGCAACTCAAAATACAATGAATAATTTTACAAATAAGAATGATCAAATTTTAAATTTATAAACAAATACACATTTTGATATTTTAGCATACACATACCCTTTATTAATAAGAGAATCAATCAATTGGTATCAGACATGACAGAAAGAATAAATATGAATACCAAATATAATTTTGAATGCAGAATAATAATAAAAATAAACTATAATATTATACATATTTACTTTAGGTTCAGTATCAATCAAAATAGAACGAGCAAAATATTTTTCATCCTCTTTTTCAGAATTAGAAAAGAATCTAGAAAAGATGTTCTTGTTTTATTCTTACGTGAATGATAAAATAAAAATTCATTAATCATTGCCAGAAATGTTAAGATTTTAAAATGGAAGAATAAGATATGAATTAGTAAAATTCTTTAAAATTAGGAAACAATCAGAAATCTAGTTATAAAAGTAGTATGAATAAAAAACATAAAAATACTCCATTAAAAATATTTTTTATTGGATTTTAGGTAATGAAAAGAGAAAATAAAATTAAATTTAGAGCTATCTAAGAGGAAGCATTTAAATTTATCACTTGTGTGTAATTTAATTTTTTTAATAATGGTATATAATATAAACAATGAATACTTGACATTGCATAAACTATTGACTAATCAATTATAGAAATTAAAAATAAAATGCTAAAATAGGTACTTTAGATTAGCTTCATTTGTGCAAATCATATTCAGCAAAGTATATTAATGTAATAAAACCCATTTTCTTATGAACAGATTAATTAATGGTAAGATACTTAAGATAGGCCCAACCTTAAATAATACTTTGGGTGAATTACAATTAATTTAGTATTGCAATTGTAATACTAAAGCTTTGGTTGAATTGCAATTATTTTATTTCACCCCATAAACCAGGTTTCTGTCTGAAATCTGCTGTACTGAGATTCACTACAGTTTTTTTTTCCTAAATACTATTACTAAAAACTGTAAAAAAAACTTATTCCTATTGTTGAATTTTTTTGACTAAAGATATTTTAAATTTGTTATTGAAAAGAAATGTCAGTATTAATCAATATCAAAGCTCACCTGACAGAAGATTGTATGAAGAAATCAAATTAATTAAATTTATACTTTGAGAATACTTTTATAGCAGATTTAAGATTTTCATTAGACAAAGTCATTTTTATAAAATTTGCAACACATTTTAATAATTTTCTTATCAGTTTTATGGATGTTTTTGACAGATACAATGTAAGAGATATTTCTGAAGAAGGTGTTATAAATGTATGAGCATAACTACATAGCTATCAAAATATTTTTATAATAATTTAAAATACTAATTTCTATTATAAAAATAACAGAAAAATGCAAAAAACTTCAATAGGATTTCTTAGTGA
Organism: Caerostris darwini; assembly: GCA_021605075.1. NCBI lineage: Eukaryota > Metazoa > Arthropoda > Arachnida > Araneae > Araneidae > Caerostris > Caerostris darwini. The sequence goes on along the minus strand of BPLQ01000559.1, from coordinate 14,333 downwards.
AAAATTCATAAAGTCTGAAAAGGTGACATATGTGAAAGGAAAGAAGGTTATATATATAAAAAAAAAAAAAAAAAAAAAAAAAAAAAAGCTTCCTCTTTCATAAAACTAGAAAAATATAATAATGGTGTACTTTATATATAACGACATCAGCGTAAAGTTAAACTGATTTTATCATCTGCTTTATAAATACGTTCCAGAGAGAAAAAAAAGTAAAATATTAAAAAACATTCAGAGTAGAACAATAGAACAGTAGAACATTCAAGAACAGTAGTAAACAGTAGAACATTCAGAGATAGTTAATGATTTTGAAGCTTTTCTCCATTATGGTATAAAATTTATAACACATTTATTGCATTTCCTTTCAATGTTTTATTTAAAAATTTTTTATAATTTTCTTTTACTCTTAACTAATGTATTTTTTTACCAATGTTTTAAACGCCTCACAATAAAATTCATATAATAAATAGAACACTTTTTATGAAATATATATTATGTATGATCTTTCAAAATTAAATTAATTTATTAGTGTTTAATTAATTTATCTACCTGTACTGAGACTCCTCTAAAAAATTGTAATTTAAAGCATTAGGTTTTTGAATTGAAATATCAGATATTGTGTTAAAAAAACTAAAACCAAGTTGATTTCCACATTGCCCAATTTGCAATGATATAAGAGACATCACATAGTAAAATAATAGTTACTACGAATAGATGTAGATATATTATTTATTTAACTTGATGGGTACGCTTGAATCGAAGGAGTATACGGGGATGCTAAGCAGCAAGGAAACTTGATGGGTACTTTAGATATTTTTTTATTTACATGAAATTGACTTCTTTTACGATTTTGAACTTATGCCTGTTGACGCTGCTTTATCTCAATTAATGCAAATGCTAGACGTGATCGAAGAAGATAATCAAATTATTATAAAACCCAAAAATCATGATTCCGTAATAGTCTTTCAAATATGATAGATCACATGTTTAGTTATTAATATGATTTTGACAAGAATTACTGCATGGTATTTCTAACAACCAAAAGAAGATAAATAAATAGGCAGAATAAATATAAAGAAGAAATGGAGTTGACATAAATTTCAAAACACCTGGTGAAGTCAAGCAAAGTCAAGTCAAGTCAATGAGGTTGACATTGGTTTGGACATTGAGAAGTACAGGTGTGTTTAAACTCGCTTAACAGTAACTCACTTCGTCCAACCCTTAAGCAGCGTCCAGACGAGAAAGAGTCCTGTTCGCGAACCTATTAAAAACTTGTTTGACAAAACCCTACCAGAAAATCATGTATCTCGATTACGATGTAACAAGAATAAGCTTTTTTTTCCACACATCAAATTCTCATTTATGACTAGCTGTCACTTACAGGCAGAATTAATGTGGGTTGTTTTTCGCCATCAGTTGGAGAAGCTCGGAACGAAAGTCACTCGCCCTTTATGTGCTCTTGTCTGGTTTGATTTTTCCTAGTAATTTTTTTTCTCTAGGGTTGTTTGTTTTCTTCTTATTCTTTTTTGTTTTGTTTTCATATTCATTTAAGTAAATCACCCATTTATTGATATAATTTTTTCTATTCTTCATGACCAACTTTAAATTCTTGTACAATGTTTAGTTTGTATTTGTTGTTCAATGTAATACAGAAAGGTTTTTCATTTTGTGTAGAAATTTATTTATAGCTCATTATAGCGGACATTGCTTCGAATTCCAATTTAATGGAGTACAGCGCTAATGAAGATCTCCTGTTCAAATTTTTTGTTCATATCTACAAATAGCATTCCACCATGGCTCGAGGTCTTTTGCTATCGTACTTGAAGTTCCCAATGAAACGATCCCTAAAGCATGTGCGAAAATACTGAAAGATAATATATCTTCAAAAGTCTCTACTTTAAAATATATTGAATAGATGCACATCACTTGACAAGACTAGCTAATAATATTCACTGATCACATTGATATCGCCAGAGTACAGGGAAACGTGAAATCCAACATGGACGTTCTAATTACTGCAGTTCTTTACACAAAAAAAAAATCTCTATCCGATTTTTACTTCACAATATTCCCACTTATATATCATTAGAAGAAATCGCAATAGAATTATAAGAGGAGTGCAACTTCTCAATCAGAGAATTCTGGAGGTTTGAAGGAAAATGAGCATCGCCTAATTTTTCACACCAGGTTTGGTCACTAATTTAAGCACAATCGTATCAGAACATGACAAATTATGGCTTACTAACAAAAAGTTACCTATTTTAAGTATATTTTTAACATGAAATAAATTTGTGGATGTTTTTAATATGTGTTAGTTAATTTAATTTTTATATATTTATCATTTTTGGTTATATTTGCTGCAAATAAAAATTAGAATCAACGCAAGTATTATAGTACCCAAAGAAAAGTAATCACTCGTGGGGAAAAATGCTTTGATTCTTTGAGCTTCTGGCTCTTGCTCCTGAGAAGGGAAAAAGTAGGGAGAAAGCTCAGATTTGATAGGGAAAAAAACCCTACAAAAGGGCTGTCTTGAGCCTCTTCTCCGATTAGACCCACTACTATTTATTTATTTAGAAATTGGTACTGTTTTGCTTAGAACTACGGAGCATGCCCAGCGTTTAGTTAACATATTAATTCATGATTTACTCTCTGAATTTTTGCTATGATTGAAAATATAGTGGCTACTAAAACACATTATTAAATTATAGAAACAACTACCACAATATATTTGTTATCAAGAATAATATTTGCGTGAGTAATTATTTGAGATTAATTCTTTTTTAAGGGCAACTTTTATTTAACCTTTCAACAAATTTTTTTTTTTTTTTTTTTTTTTTATGATAGTACATGTTTTTTTTTTTTTTATTGTTTTTAAAACTCCATGTTATATTTCTCTAGGATTTAAGAAGAGAAATTAAAATTTTTATCTTTTTTAACTTATTTGCCTAAATTCTCAATTGAAATTTAAATACTTTGACATTCCATTTTAAAGTAATTTTGATTACCTTTATGATATTTTAAATAGCAAATTTGGTATCAATATTTTATTTATTAAATGGGTTTTTATCCTAAGAAACTTCTTTTATAATAGCAATGAAATTGAATTGCATAAAATTGCCTTAAAAAAATATAAATAAATTATGTAATTATTTTGTAATAGACCTCATTTATTGTCAGAAAAGAAACTACAGCTGAAAATTCTATTTTTGTTTTCTCTGATTAACTATAATTAATATCCAAAACAATCTATATAAAATGTTTGTTTAATAAATGAAATATTTTTTATTCAATTTAGCATTTGTTAACCATGTTTTACATTTTACTACTAAATCATTAATAAAATAGTAGCAATTTAATTTAGTTATTGAATTGTTACTTTATCAACTTATTTTTTTGTAATTTCTTTACAAGTTTTTTTTTCTCCTGTAACATAACATCAATTTAAAGCATATTAATTTATATTTGTTCTTATAAATGATCTGAAACATTTTACATTGTTTCTTGAATAAATTCTCATTCTTTTGATACTCATCTGTATGATTTGGACTGAGCATGCAAGATAAAATAATTTTGTATCCACATTTAGCAAAAATTTTAATTATGTGTTGTTTAATTTCTGGTTATTGTTTGAATTTAATTTGAGTTGCTAACATGAATGTATGGGTTAGATGATTTAGATGGTTATTATATTTATTTCTTTACTTTAGTGCAATTTCTTTTCATATTATTTTCAAATACAGCAATTCAATATTTCTGAGCAAAATAGACTATAAATATATTTCACGAACAACACATCAATACAAATATCTAATTAGAACTGGCAAGGAGTGAATTATAAATACAACCATTTTTCATTATAAAAGTTGCTACTGATATTCACTGCAACAAGTCAGGTAACAAAATATCATAGTATATGCAATACAGAACTCCTGAAGTGCCTGTTATATATGATGAAGTAAACCAAGAAAAGTTTTTTGTAAATATTAGATAACATTGCCATGTTTATCATAATTTTTCATTAAAATAACACGAAGATAATTTTTTATTTATTTATGATTTAATACTTTAATCAATAATGCTACTTTTTCATGGCTTTTTGTGACTTTTTATATTTTTACAAATTTGTGAATTTTTAGGAAGAATTAAAGAAAGGTGAAACTTAGCATTTCATTTGATTCATGTGCTTCAATTGAGCATTTTATTTGATGAGGCATTTCGTTGAGTTAATCTTTTATTTTAATTTGTAATGATTAAAGTAATATTTTTTTTATTTAACTATGTATCATTATTGGTCATTGTGTTGCGTCATTATTGATATTTATAGATTTACTTCCTTAAATACATTTCTAATTTTCTTTTTCACTTGTTGCTTAATTTCTTATACAGTATTTTTTATATTATGTGTTTTTAAGTTTCTTAATACATTCACTGTTTTTTTTTTAATTTTTAAGTTCATTTCCCTTCAAAAATAAAATTTTCACAAAAATTTAATTTATCAAAAAATATTAGATTAATTGGATACAAAATCCTGTAATTAAACCCAACCTAAAAATTTAAACTCAACTAAATAATTATTTAATTAATATAAATAATTATTTAATATTATTTAAATTCAACTAACAAAAGGAACTTTTTATTAATATGTTTCAATACATTTTTCAAATTATTAAAAACTCTTCAATTATTTTCTTATAACTCTTCAATTATTCTTATTGTAGTTATCAATAGATCCCAGAAATTGTAATTTAATAAATATTTAAAGGATAATTATTATTTATTTTCTTGTTTGCTTTGAAACAGTTTATAATTACAATTCAAGGATTTTTTTTTAGATATCCTTTTCAATATTAAATGATTATTTTTTTATTCAAAAGTTTTTGTAAGATATTTTAATAAACAACAATTAAATGTATTTGAATGAAAAAATCTAATAAATCAAGTTGATTTTTTACATGGAAAATATATTTATTTATAAAATGATATGCATATATTTAAAAGAGATAATTTTTAATGAAGAAAGAGCTAAAGTTTTTCTTATATAATTTTATATTCTCTTTCTTTTTTTCTCTCTTTTTTTTTTAGCTATGCATGCGGAATTTTTCTTTTTTAGTTAAGAAATTACTAAGAATTTTCAGAATAAAATACAGCTTTAAAATTCAAAGAACTTTAAAATCTGAGATACCAAGTTATATGTGTGTGTATATATTTATATAAAATTTTTATGATAATTGAGTAAAAGTAATGCTAATGATAATTTAAATAAAAGTCAATATTTTTTACAGAGCTGGTTTAATTAAAAAGCATGATAATAGTTATTAAATGCTATTTAATAAATTTTATAGGTTTATTTTTACTATTATAAACATTAATTCCATTTTTTTTAATAGAATGGCACAGTATTCTGTTCTTTATATAATTCCTAAATTGACTCAAGCATGTTCTGGGCTTGCTGCCATGTTTCTGATGGGACATTTGTTTTTCAGCACTGATTATACAAAGATTGAAGAAAACAAAGATAAAAGCAAATTATGGCAAAGCAAGGAAAAATAGTCTCCTTGTTATTTTGTAATATAAAAATTTTGTAATTTGAAATCATATTGTAAAATATGTTTTTATTTTTGAATAAAATTCATTAGTTAAATGTTTTGTATCAATGGTTAAATTTGATAAAAACACTTAATAAACAGGAATTTTATCTAGCATTGTATACAATGTTTCTTCTGATTTTTGAAACATTGTAAATATTTTTAATGTATTTGTAACACAAATGAAAAAAAAAAAAAAAAAAAATAATAATAATAAATAAAAATTGATACCAAATAGCAATATTTATTATTGCATTTTACATAATTTCAGAAATTCTGTTATTTTATGTTATGTTTAATATTAGTATTATTTTTCTGTTATGTTTTCTACTAATTGTTATCACTTAACAATTAAAAATAAAAGTTATAACAACTTAGTATTAACAATTGAAAATAAAAAATATATATAAGGGATATGTTAATTTAAAATAAAAAATTGTGTAAATAAGTTTTTAGCCAAATTATAATGACATATGCATAGTTGTAAGAATTTTGATTTTTTTCCTTTAACATTAAATATATGATGAACTTACCATTCTAAATATAAAATTTGTGTTCCTTGTCATGAAATGATATGTTTTTCACCTGCAGTATAATAATTGATTATATTAATTAAATTTATTAAACAAATTTAATATGCTGTTTAATTCCTTATATTTTTAATCTATTTTATATTTGCTTTTCAGTTTATTTGTTCATTCCTGAAAGCTAAAAGTTATCTTTACACTTTGCATATATACAGAAAACTACCATTAACCATTAAAATTTGATACATGAAACATATTTCGATAAGTAATAGATTAGAGATGCACACACTATGGTCTGCCATTTCTTTTCTAATAACCCTTTCATCATACGTATTTTTTTGAGACTGAAGATATGTAATGGGAACATAACAGAGACTTAGTTTTTTTTTAAAGTTCAATTTTAGAAAATTATTATCAATTTTTAAAATCAAAACATTGCTTAGATGCAGGGATCCTATTGTCATTCTGTTATTATTGTTAAACAGAATTTATAACATTCTGTTATTAATTATGTTTATTATTGTCTGTTGGTTATTAAGGCATTTATCCACATGCAGTGCCTCACAATAGTTTTATGAACTAGTGATTTAGGTGTGAATCCACTTTAAACTGTAGGTCCCAGTCTAACATGACTGTAGAGTGTTGGGCATAAGGCTGACAGTCCTATCCCATAAAACAGAAGACATCTCATGTTTCGGAATCTGCCAGTAGGCAGATGGCCTTGGCCCACCATGGGGCTGTTATGCCAGTGATGATGATTTGTGTCTCAAAAGAAGAAATCGAAGGTCTGGTACATCCAGTCCCCTTCCCTAGATGTATACTAGGAGGGGAACTGGATGTACTAGACCTTGAATTCTGATGGTACTTATGTACTGCTAAGAAAAAATGTGCTTTTTTCATCATGCCTAAAACCACAAATTCTGCTATAGAATGGCTATCCCATCCAGCATAATATTTTGACGATTTTGATACCATCTTCTATGGCAGTTTTTGTTTTTGTTGCCTGCTTAAGTTCTCTGAGTTTGTCATCATTTCAATGAAACAACTTTTGTATGTATATATATATATATCTATATATATATACACATACAGACTAATTAGTTTATAGAGTTGATGAATTAACACAGTTCATCTGAAATGAATACCGAAATTTCAGTATTTTTCATCTGTAAAAGTGATTACATATAAGTAGAATTAAAAATTAAGAATACAGCCCAATTCTTTGGCTTTTTTTTAACTGCTCTTATTTTGTAGTATAGTTTTTTTTCTAACAGTTCTGTTTAGAAATTCCTCAGATTGCAAGAAATCAAGAGAAATAAAATTTTTCCTAAAATATTTAAATTGTGAATTAGTATTTTTTGTTTCATGAAAGGATCTAGTTTTACTGTCTTGGTGATAAAAGTTTAAACATAAATAGTTATAAATTTTTTTGTTAATGAATGTTTTTTTTTTTATTCTTCATAATTTGTGTATAAGAAAATGGCTTATTTTTATCAATTGCAATTTTCCATATTGTTTTCCCATTCCCGTGTGATTTTTCGTTTTTATAGCAGTTTATTCACCAACAATAGTATTGGAATACACAAATTTTTTTTTGCATTTGTTTAAGGGAAGACTTTTTGTGATTATACAGGCTATAATCGCCATCGAGTGTCCTCATTTCTGAAAGCAGTGACTGCAATGAACTCCACCAGCGAATATGAACTGCAGTTCTTCTGTAGGCTAGTTGCACATATTATTACTGGGAACGAGTAGGATAAGTAGAGGAATTAATAAAGCAATTCTTTATATTTTCATGCAGCTAAAATTATGACATTGCCTTTTTTATTAAATGGTATATTTATTTATAGTGAAATTATTTTTTTATTGTTAATAGTAAGATTATAAATTAGCCAACAATATGTTTACTCATGCGTTTAATATTTAAATCCATGTATTTCTGTCTCTGGGGATTCAGGATTCACAAAAGCAGTTACTCTATTCCGATAGGAAAACTGTGTTGGACTTGTTAAGAAAACACATCGGTACACTCCATTTCGGTAAAAGAATCTTTTCTCACGTATTTATTCTATTTCTCCCTTTCTGCAGCTTTTACAAAGTAACTAACTGAAATTATGTGGGCCTGCATCTGCAGTACACTTCGCCGGTATCTCTTTCCCAAATGTTTAATATAAGTCAAATTAAGCGTCAGCGGTTGGCGGTATGAATTCCAGCATTCGAGTTGCTACTCTATGAATATTTCATGTTTGGGAGTTGGTCTTAAAACCTTATGTGGAAGTAGTTGGAACGTAAAGGCATAAAACTTACTGGAATTTCCACGCATGGATTAATCGTAATGTTACATTCTGTGAGTGAGTCTTTTGAGATTTGTGGCAAGAATCTTACCTTGTTTGAAATAGTTGGGAACTTGAAGCATTAAACCTGAGATAATAACGAGTTATTCTTAATTATCGGTGGGATTAGAAATAACTTCGATTGAAGTTATATCCATAATTAATAGCATTTTACAAAGTATTGTAAGTAAATATATGCTAAGCTTTTAGAAATTAGAACTTATTTAAATGAAGAAATAATTTTGTAATTAAATGTTATAGTTAATAAGTTTTAAGAGTAGATAATAAATTCTATAATAATTGAGATTTTTGTGTTTTCTTAAAAAATTTTCATCGAAAAGCACATTTGATATTACATATAAAATCTGTATGTAAATTGCATTAAACCTACTTAATTATTTGATAATTGTGGATCATTAATCTTGACATTGAAATGTCATTACAGATTCAATCAACATTTTGATATTCATTAAAAATATCACTTATGAAATCAATTTAATTAGAAAACACCAACGGTGACTAACAGATTAACTCAATAATATTAATAATAAAATTATTGGAGACCAATTAGTCAAATTAATACTTTTATTTGTGGATGCACGTGAAAATTTCACAACTATATCTTAAAAGAAAAGTTTTAGTTTTTCGGAAAACCAGGATATGTTTTTGAAATTCCTTTGTAAATGAATAGCAATCGTGATCAAGCGAGTTGTATAATTTACAAATTATTGAGTTTGAAGGAAAAAAAGGAGAGTGCTGCTAGCTGCTTTACTCACGGCCTAAAACGTAGTTAATCACATCTTCGATTCGTTATTGTCCTACCGTGTCAACGCCAATTGGAGGGAAAATGAATGAACGACCATTTTGAACGACAGCTGTGTTCGACAAGGGACTCTAGAATATGGGGTACAGAAGGATTCATACGGGGCAAGAATAGAGTTTTACAAACAGTTTAGCAGATTAGATTTTCTGGACTAGAACAAAATGGCCAAAGTAAACTCTTCTTATTGGCAAATAAACCTGTCAAAACAACTGGTGGCAAAGCTATGCATTCCAGATTGGAATTATTTTTACCGAGTAGATTGGAGGGTGCAGTTTCAGCAGAAAAATATCCAGCCTTCCGATAAATAAATACTCAAGAGTAACTTAATCTTGAATTGTTTAACATGCGTGGACGATGAGAAATGCTGAATTGTTATTATTTGGATGCGACAAATGACTCGAGAGATTTTTGAAATAAGTGAACTGAACGAGTTTATTAATGACAGTTAATCTTTCTATGTTTAATGCAATCTGTTTATTAGTATTTTTTAAAATTAAAAGCTATAACACTGTAGAAGTCCAATTTTTTCTTTGAATTTATTGCTTTTTATTTGGTGCATAGTTTATCGTGCAAAATTTAAGAATACATTTTTAAATAACTATTTTTTTAATTAAATAAAAACTTTACATGCAAATTGTAATGACGTGAACAAATGTATCGAAGGAGCTATGAATAAATGCAACTTGTACGTTTTTTATTCATTACACCACCAGGTTGTTAAACAAAATTAAAAATGGCAAATAACATCATAAGCGTCATTTTTTAAAGAATTGTTATTTACATAATAATTCATCCATTTATATAAAGAACATTTTTTTCCAATGCTGATACATTTTGCTTGGCGCAATTTTGATATTTCGTCATTGGTGATTAAATCGCTTGTGCCTACTGTTTTCATTTGTAATCAATAGTAGATACTTTGTGCACGAGATTGAGAGTGTCTCTAAATGTATGGCTTTCATGTTAATTGAATTCTAAATAGAAGTTTTCTAGCAGTTCAGTATCAGCATTTACCTACTTATTTCTTTAAGTTTATTGAAACTAAATATAATTTACTTTCTGTAACTAAACTTAAATGTATGTGTTACTTACCATAGAATTGTTTTTATTTATTTTGCAATCAATTTAGAAAATAATTTAAAGAAGAAAAATATCAGAAAAAAAGGAAGCACTGTAGTGGTAAACGAAATTACATCTAACAAATTCTGATGAAAATTACAACATGAATACTTTGGTGAACTGGAATGAAATTTATGAGAAAGACAAAGCCAGATGTGAAAAGTTTCTGGAAATACAAAAAGAAATTGCTTCCTGGAGGCTGTGAATGGTTGCGTGAATTGTGTAAGCATAGAGTTATTAAGGAGTTTTACAAGTATTGTATTGTCTTACAAGGAGGCTTATAAGTATTGCATTTGGGAATTGTAAACTAAACTATTGAAATTACTACACGCTATATATTAATGTGTAGCATAACTATGGATTTTGAATATGCATGATATTAATTATCATACGAGAAGAAGAATTTTTTTTTGCTGCGAAATCGCTCATTTTATAATGCATAATGGCACAATAATGTGATGCGAGTATGGAAATAGTGGAAAGAAACAAGATGAATTTAAAATGTATACAGACCTTTACTTTACTTTACTTTTTATATAGTAATTTTAATAAAACTATTGATAAAACAACGAATACATTCACATACACACAAAAGTGAACATCGGCAGAAAACATGGAAACCAGAAAGTATTACGAAAAAATTGAGCTTATGTAGTTAAAGAACCAAAAAAATTTGTTTAAGGAAATGGTTTTGAAATTCTGTCTCGTGACTGAACGAGTTTATTAATGACAGTTAATCTTTCTATGTTTAATGCAATCTGTTTATTAGTATTTTTTAAAATTAAAAGCTATAACACTGTAGAAGTCCAATTTTTTCTTTGAATTTATTGCTTTTTATTTGGTGCATAGTTTATCGTGCAAAATTTAAGAATACATTTTTAAATAACTATTTTTTTAATTAAATAAAAACTTTACATGCAAATTGTAAATTGAGTACAGTAAGACTGGACCAAAAGGGTACAGTGAACAGCTGTGTAATTTTGGGCGTAGACAAGTATGAGTTAATACTTTGGCAATAAATGATATATTGTTGAGTTAGATATTGGTTATTTCGATGATCTAAGTGGAACTGTTTAGTTTTTGAATGAAATCGTTTATATATAAGTTGTCAAAAGCTTTCATTATGCCGAGAATTTTATTTAATAAATATTGAACCTCATTCAATAATTTTTGTTATGCATATGATCTGCTTGACTGACAGAAGTGTTTTTCTAAACACAAACTGATGTGAAAAATATGGACTAATAAGGATATATATGGACTTATCAGGATAATGAAGGTGTGATATCTACCTCCCCGTAGGGCATCCTGGTAAGGTCCTAGGCTGCTAAAAGATCTACTACTATCGGCATGCAGCAACGCTCCAAGAGTGACCACCTTCGTGTAGGCTGAGTGTCTGACAGTGGAATGCGGGCGACCTGTCCCAATCTAAGAAAGTTGAGATTCAACATTCCCTTGCCAGCTACGATGTTGAGACTTGCGGTGAGCCATGACTGTTTGGTGAACCATCTGCACCCCATTGGCATTTTGATAACCCCAAAAGCCGTCTCTGTGGGAAAGAGGAGATCATGAACAGACACCACATAGCAGGATGACTAGCCTTGCATGAGGACTTCGAGGTGAAAAGAAGTTGGAGCACTAGAAGTCTGTTGATGAAACAATGAGCTTTTTTTCTTGTTTTTTTTTTTTTACTCATGTGTGTTTTACACTTTGTAAGAGTATGTCATGCGTAAGAGTTTATCATTTTCTCTTGCCGTTTTAAATAATAATAATAAAAAAAATAAGGACGATGAATTCTATGATTTTATTGATATTAGAAAAGTCGGTTCATTAGTTGGCTGTTTCTTGGACATTTTTACCTGGTTTTAGAATTGATATGATGATAACTATTGTGACGTAGTAGTAACAGAGAGTTGAGAACCGCAGTGATGTTTTCTTAAGGGGAAGGATAAATTTAATCAGTAAGTGTTTAAGCATGCTGTTTTGATTTCGTTAAGGTCAGAGTTTATGCTTTCGTCGATAGGGTTGATGCATTCCACAACTTTTAAAGGGAATGCAGATTGTAAATTAGGAGGACAATTCTAAGTTAAAATAATGAGATAGTGCACTGTTGTTGTTGTATACTTGTTGTTGTTGAGGGATTTTTACTGGATTATTTTTAACTGTGTTTTAAATTTCTTTTTTATCTATGAACTTTTAAGCGGAGGGATTTTAAATGGTTTAGTTTTAAATTTCTTAATAATCAGAATAAGACTGTCTTTCATTAATAGGTTTTAATAAAATTGATATGTATATTTTACATACATCAGTCAGTACAAAAGACATCCATTTTTTAGCAGTAAAATAAATTTTAATAATTGCAGACTTTGAAATTTGACCGTCTGAAATTGAATGTTTTACTTTTTTTTATTGAATAATATTCATAATTATTTATTGTAGACATAAAATGCCTGACATAAATTTTATATAATGTAATGATGAGTAACGTCACATATTTATCACTTTTTTCGATACGAAAAATATGAAACTGTATTAATATAAATTAACTTATTCTAATCCATTTTTAAATTTGTATAATCAAATGTATTTTTCTGAAGTTATAATGATTAAAATCAACATAAATTAAATTCTCACTGAATCAAATTTCATATCTTTTACTATAAAGAAACAAAATACTGAAATTTTTTTTTGGAAAAAATTAATTATACATTTTCACATAGAATAGTGAAATAACTATATAAAGTATCAGACAATAACAACCAAATAATACTTCAAAGCTGCAAATTCTACTTGAAGAGAAAAAAAGAGATGATGTGAGATTATCATATTTAATAAAAGTCGACTTACGCAAAAATTGAAAAATGAACAAATTCTCAGCGAAATTTTGTTATAGAAAGCCAATGTTAAACAGGGGCTTTCTTTGTCTACAAGAATTCGGAAAGAAATCTTCCGTAAGTAATTTGATTCAAACATGAGAGGATTTAATGTCCATGGATGGAATGAACATTCTGCGTAATTATCTTATGAATTATGTATGCCGGCAGCGCTTCTTAGAGAGAAATTTACATGGCGAAAATTTGACATACCGTGTCTTTGTTCTTAGGGATTTTGTTCAACGTATGCTGCTTTATGTCTTAAAACATGGCTGCCGTTCTTAGCATGAGATAGATTCGCATTATACAAAGAAGAAGGATATAAGTTTTTTATTTTAAAGATAACAGTGTTGCATTAATTGAATTGATAACGGTTAAGGAATATTTCCGTATTATGCTACACTTTTTCAAATATAAAAGTTTTAAATTTTATTTTAATCTAAATTGTATTCTTTCAGACATGTAAATTTATGATACTGTCTGAGAATTACAAAATTTAAGTGCTTAAAGACCCCGCCAAAACAGGTGATTTAGTTTAAAAGTTTGCTATAATTTTTTAATAGATAGAAATATTAGGCATTAACTTTAAAATCCAGACATGTGGCCAGTAATGACACTCTTAGACTTAAGGGTGGAAAGCTCGAATTCTCTAACGGCATGTGTTACAGCCACTGTTTTCTAAAATAAGAAGACTCGTACAAATTGCAATAGCTTGTGTGTTACAATCTTTGGCATCGACATTCGATCGATTTAGTAAGAGTTTTTCAATTCCTTCTATTAGCTCGCACTCTCCCTATATATATCATATTCAAATTTCCAATCGTTAATGAAATACATTTTATACATCCACTCAAGTTCGAATAAATTTTTTTTAACTTGTGGTGAAGGACACTTGGTGTTAATACAGTTTTTCAAATATTAATTCAGTAATTAAATTTAATTAATTAATTTTAGTTTTTTAGATTTAAGTTGCACGTATCTACCAATAGATGGCGCCAGATAAACTTAAAAATGAATGAAAATATTTACTAAAGTTTCCTGCAATATAGTGAAAAAAAGTAGGCAATTGACTTAAA